>NNCF01125809.1:103679-134296 GCA_002313205.1 Laupala kohalensis | reverse complement strand
AAGGAAAATATGGCGCTTGTAGTGGAAAAGGATTTCCTAAAACCGTGTTGATCGTCAGAGAGAATGTTATTTTTTGATAAAAAATCTAGAAGACGCTTATAGAACAATTTTTCTAGGATTTTTGAGAAAGTGGGTAGTAGAGATATTGGTCGGTAATTTCCAATAATAAGTTTGTTTCCTTTCTTGTGTAAAGGATTCACTTTAGCTCTCTTAAATATTTTAGGAAACACCCCTTCCGATAAAGATNTATATAGAACGATTCCCGAATGATAAGGTCCTTTTTGTCAAAGAGTGGTTGACACTCTAGGGCGATGAATATTATTACTATTGCGAGTTTTGTGTTCGTGAACGAGACTGTTTCGTATAAACNTTAACAATAAACTCAGGTATATCATCTACGCCTGTTGAAACATTGTTTTTTATTGAATGAGATAAATCCTGAAAAATAATAAGGATAGATAAAGTATCCGATGTAATTATAAATCGGAGAACTATTTAAACTGTAAATACATACTTCATTGATCTGCATATATTCATAATGTATGCACCTGTTTGTCAGAATTGAATTTGTACGGTGACTCGATATTTTTCATTTAAGCTTCTGTGGCACCGACTTAGATTGTTAGGAATGAGACTATCCATGGAATGTCGTTACGCTTTTCACTTTTACGCAAAGTACGAAAACTAGAAAACGAACTCAGTTCTCCTTCCTTTCACTGTCAATAAATAATCACTTAGTAGAAGAGCTACTTTTTGGGTTACGAATATCTTAGATTGACTACTTGAATTAAGGGATCAAAATATCACCATATTTACAATGGAGACATTCTCTCATGAAATAAGTTTAGCTTACAGTTCATTGTAACCAGTATTTGCTTAGTGCCGCAGAACATCAGCAATTTCTGATGTTATAAAAGATTCTTTATTCGATATGAACTACAAAAATTCATGACTCTAAATTAATTATGTCTGCATTTCCTCGTTATAAAAAACAAAATAACAATCAAAGGTTCTGATTTGTAGATTAAGAAATTCTAATATTCTCCCTTTACCGTTCTTTTTCTTCATGAGAATATAAATGATTATCTAAAATCAGTATATAATAATATTAGCATCAATGTGTTTCGATCAATTTTGATTCCGTAACTGCGTACACTGAACAATCTTAATGAATCAAATTGCGTAAATGAAGACAAAAATGAACCAAACCTTATCGGCAAATTGAACAATAATCTACTAACTACTACGTTGATAAAACATTGACGTAAAAATAATTTTTATTAATAGACCCAGTAATTGGTATTATTGTTAAGTTACAATTGGGTGATGGTGTATTCGGTTTTTACTTAACATGAAATAAAAGTAATAGTCAGAATCGGAAGGATTTCCACTCATATCTCTCGAGGGCAGAGAAGGCCACTGATTATAACTGAAGTTGTCAAAAGTAACTTTAACGTAAACTATTTTCGGTTTAGACTATTAATACTTCAAGTTCACTTTTAAGTGCGTATCTTTTCTAAAACCAAAAATGCTCTGAAGCTCATTTATTCATGGAACAACATTGTCTATATTATAGTTTCCATCATTTTGGGCAGAATTTTTCGCATCCCGCGGTGCAAAGGTATTTAAAATATTTAAATACTTTGATTCATGTATTCATTATTTGAATATAATTAATTCATTTTTATTTTTATTTTTTGCATCGCTAAGTATTAAGGATTCTTGAATTTTGCATGATGTAGAATATGTTACTAATTTCCTCTTAAAAAATATTGTTTATACTTTTTTCCGGATGTGAATCTGCTTTTTGCGGAATGAAAACTACTGTCCCAATTTTCAGTGTTCTGTAACCAACTTATTGATCGCTTGCACACAGAAATATAATTCTAGATTTATCTTGACTCCGCCTTTGAAATACTTCCTTTCTCACATGCAATGCCAAGTTGTTCGTTCAGCTGGTCCGCTTAACTTATGGACCTTCACTTCCTTCAAGAACCTTAAATTCATAATAGCCTGTTAAGATAATAATACTCCATTAACTCTAATAGTGCTCTTGAATACGAGATATCCTATTAAAGCGCACAGCAGTATTAATGTATGTGATGATTTGTTCTGCATTAAGAATCTTAAATTTGAAACAATTTTATTAGACAACTAATTCCGACTCGCTAAGTGAAATCACACGGTAATGAGTAATTTATTAAGAAAAAACAATGTGATTAAAAGCATAATACATTGTCATGTATCAAATTGTAATTCAAACTGCTTGTCTACAGATGCCAAGACATACAAAAGTCAACATTTCGTTTTTGACGTTATTACGAAGACAGAAACAAGTACGCCTTGAAACTAACGTTTCATGTTTTTAAATTTATTTTGCCTGTAAGCCTTAAGATTAGTCAACTGTCATAACCAAACTCTTACTTTCATCTATTCTTCTTTGAAATCAATTTTTCTTCCTCTTTAACCACTAGGTTTGTGTTCATATCTGCGTTGTCTGTTCATACCGACTGGGACGCCAACGCAATTGTTTTATCATTTGTTCTCAATACTGTTCCGTTAAATGTGAGCTTCTCTTTAACATCTTTGTACCCATTCCTCGTTTACTATCTTACTTATACTAAGTTGTAAGATACCAGATGAATCTACGCGAATATTTCTATTGATAAATTGTGTAAAAATTAATATTAAGCGAGTCTTTGATTATATAAGTAAATGTGACAGTAGATAGATAGAAAATGAGGAATTAACCCATAAACACCCAAATTATTTTTTTATCCTTAATTCGCTTAATATATCTACAGTTAGTCATAGGAGGTTGTACGATGATAAACATAAAAACAAAGTCATTCTTACATTTCCTTTATCGATAATAAGCCGATCTATAAATAGATCGCAGGGCAGATTCATGATGTATTATGCAATACGCAAAACTTATTTATTTTACAGTTTACTGTTTATAAATAATGTATTGTTCTAAAACTTCATTTATCTTTCTGTTGAAAACGATATCTTTCTACTAAGTGTGGTTTGATCAAAATATTTTTGGCACAGTATCATTGCATTTTGACAGAATGTCAGAGGTCATCCCGGACTGTTTTGAAATTGGCAGCGTCTTTGACCCTTCCTTTTCCCTCCATAAAGGACCTTTCCATCGCAGAGCATAACTAAATGCACATTTCTTTGAGATGTCAAGGACCTGTACCGCATAATTCGACGAACATACGTAAATCGTTCATGCTATCATCAAAATTACATGAATATTCGGACTCTTTCACAATGCAAATCAAAGTTTTAGCAGTATCCTCTGGTTCCACAGGGAAGTCAGGGCTTGTAACTCTATGGCTTGATTAGAATGAGCTTTCCATTTATGAATTATTTTTGTCTATTGAGACTATAATATTTCACGATCATTTCGTTGAACCAGAAATTCTGTTCGTAAATTCCAAACCGTTGAAACGAGACAAAAGTGAAGAATTCCGAGAAATAATCTGTGTTCATCAGGATCGAAAGTACAATCTCTGCAATTCTTTGATGCAGTCGCATAGTAAACTGACTCTAATAAAATATTCTCCAACATGTCCTCATAATACAGGATCATCTCCGTTAGTTGCAATGGAGTCAAAACCTTCAGTTTTTTCACTTTATTTTGAATGTCGCGGGTGCCAGATTTTTGCGTATTACCTAGTGTTGTGTAAACCACACACAATTTTTGTGAGAGATATGTTCTCCATCAATTTATTCCTTTCTCCTTATAGTCTAAAAACAATACGTCAAGAATAAATCCGCGCGCATGTAACTTATAGGACGTAACTGTAGTACATAAACATAGCAAGTCATTTTGAGCAACAAAAATACACGACTGAACATCATTTTCAGTCGAATATACTTACGAATTATCTGGAGCTTCGTCATCGTTCGTCACCGTAAATAATAAAACAAAGTGGCCTTACCAATGCAAAAGGGACGTAAATAAAAGAGTATATATTTACACGGAAAATGTTCACACAGAACATACTCTATCGGAACAAGGGACACAAAACAACCGCCCCATGACTCTTTACTACTTGCGTCAGCTACAAGAGGCAATGCTCGTCAAGTTCACCTTTTCCTAAGTGCAGTGTGCCCAGCAATCTATAAATAGATCAGCAGTTTTTGGATAGTGATATCTCTTGCACCATTTCAGTGAATTACTCCTACTTTGTATAGCAACAAAGATAAACATGTTTAGCAAAACGCAAAATCCCAAAATTCTTCAAATGAAAAGTTTTACTAATTCAGCTCACGTAAATATTCAACTCTGCGCAAAAACCTGACGAAGACTTTATTTTATTTTTTTTAAGATCAATAATCATATTTAAAACATATGTATTAATTCCTACACGTCTATCAATCTTCAAATTACTTAAAACATAAGTTCAAAATATTCAAGGTGAAGTTAGTTGAAAGAAATATATGATCATTCTGGCTGATCTATAAATAGATCGCTGGGCGTTAATGGGTTAATATGGCAAGCACACAAATGATGTATAATAACGTACATAATAAGTATAAAAATATGATCTAGCAAGTATCGCGCTCTTTCAAAGGACGATTCCTTAAACCGTAGTTACGTGTATCTTTTCTTTTCAATTATGCACAGCATTATCACCCTTTCCAACCCTTTTCAAGAATAAAAACAAATATTAGGACTATGTTATACGCGAGTGATTTTGATTCGTTTTATGAGCATACAACATTGAATAATGGAAAATAAAAACAATGTTAGAATAGATTACATGTGAAAGGAAATTAGTTTCGTTATTGAAGAAAAAATACCATGTCAAGAGACCTGTGAAGAGGCATTTTACTGAACTATTTCAACTTCATTTGAACTATTTTATGTTTTAGCCCCAGAATGCACACAAAAGAATTTTACCACCATTTCTGAATTATTCCATTTTACTATCCACTATCTTTAAAATTTTTGAGTTCATGTCCTTCTTATCGCTTATCGCATCTTTCTATCGTTTTTCATATTCTGTTCCATTAACCTATTCCTCCTCTCACTTTGAGTTCCATATCTTTTCTTTTTGTATAGATGAACACATCCGATGTCGGTACCTGTTCTATAAAATCTTGAACATTAGAGTAAATATGATCTTATAACGAGATTTAATTTAGTTTTACCTCAATCTATTTTTTTATTGGGGCTTTAGGACTCGCCAACATCACGGTCGTTACATATCTAATACCTCAATCTACAACCAGTACTTCCTTGTACTAAATTTGATCTCTGCATCAATACTTCCCTATTATCAATATGGTATTTTTTAATTTGCATTAAACACATAAATTACCGTGACATTTTGGGTCATCATGCGTGTTTATTTTGGCCCCCCTATGATAATGCCAGATTTAATTGGCATGTCATGTTCTAAGCCATATAAATATCAAAATAACTTCCTCAAACAACCTTCGCTTATTAATTAATCTTCCAGAATATTCTTCTAAAGCATTTTCAATCCTTACTAAAAATAGGAATAATGTTTTTCACAGGTTTTTCTTCTTTTTATTGTAGCGAAGAACAATGGCAGTGATAATCCTTCATATCCTCTGTGGATGAAGGGGCAGGGCAAAACAATTTATTATATATGCCACACCGATTAAATGTTTTATAGCATTTAAGCCCCTTCAGTAATTGAGATAATTAATTAATCTCTCCGTGTTTTCTTTAATATCAAAACTGATTTCTCTGGAAAAAGGGATTATTTTATTGCAGAATAATGTGCAACTGAACATCCCATGGATTGGAATAATGAAGCTACAAGTTACTTTTTTACGCAATCCTACATCATATTCATTTGTTCAATTTCCTCTTACGTAAAATGTAAAATCAAAAAAAATTATAATGATTATGTTTGTTCACAGGAAAAAAACTCGCATTCAAACGTTTCCGAGGATATACATACAATTTTCTGTCGATAATTATTAATTATTAAGTACAGAAATGAATGGGTTTTATTCGACTGCTTGAAACGATTATTTGTTATGTTTAGGAACATTTACGTCGTAAATGTTTCAGTGTGCAGCTCTTACATGCGTGCAGCTCTTGTGCAATCAAAATGATTTTTAATCACAACTTTCTTATGTTGTTATTCAACATAAATGGCTACAAAACCTCGTGAATATCCACAGTATTTGATAACCGTGACACCCATGGATATGATCACTTATTAAATAACGAATGTTTACCTTTTTTGATAATTGATCTAATGGTTATTACATATAATAACAAGGTTCAGTTTCTTAAGATACTATCAGTTTATGAAGCATCGGTTATTTTGGGAGCCAACCATAAAAAGAATGTTGTATCCGTCAGTGTTCTCCGAAACTAAAATAAACCCTCTGAAAGGCAGGGCAAAGCACACAAATCCCACGTCGCGAAGCACTTGAAGGTTAATGGCTATCAAACAGTTGAGCGGCATATTTATCTCCGCCCTCCCGCCAGAGGACATACGACCTGCTCCCGGAAACCTGTAATCAGTGCTAAACTGCAAAGCAAACTTTGGACACCGGGTGTGCGTAGTATTTCGAAAGGTGACTCGTGGTACGGGACGAGATAGCAGGAGGTGTGGTTCAAGACAGGGGTATAAATGCCAACGAGAGACAGAAACAACCGGAAAACTGCCTGCTCATGGTATTACACGCGGAATGGCATGCTCCCAAAATTATCTCCAGAATAACTGCACCAATTTTAAACCATTCTGATTTTTCTTCCACAATAAAAGAGAAAAAGAAGATGGAATACCGAAATCACAGGTTTTAAACTTTAATTTTCCCATGCATAGAAATACAAATATAAGTGAAGTAATAGAAGTCACTGGAACTATCCGAGACTAATACGTGTTAGATGAGTGTATGAAGATTATTTCTAACGAAGCTAAAAAACAAAGAAAATTACTAAACGAATTTTGGAGTCACTTCTCTCTGAAATCAGTAAAGTCCCGAAACATATTTACTAACAGTTATCACAGAAACGTCGTATAAATTTAAACACATTGGTGCTAGTTAAGTTGTGTTGTTTCATCCATTTCTAAACTTTCATCCATAGCATTTTCGACGCGTAACTTAATGTTAACATTTTTTATCATCGACAAGATTAAAATAGTATATTCCAACAAATTGAATTTTAATATTTTTGTATCTACTAGTATTCAAAGAATATTAGTATTCAAAGGTAGAGCACTATTTCCGGTTTATAAAAGTATTTTGTCTAATAAAAAATAATTGATAAATCAGTCCATGTAAAGCGAGAAACCACTCATATCAAACAATCAGTTCTTAGTAAAACAAGAAATTTCGAATTATTTCACTGTATCTCAAATTGGTAATATTTTGAGCGTATATAGTGAATTTGTCATAAAACTTCAACATTCCTGTATTCTAATTGCGCATTTGAAAAAATCGTAAGATTCACACTCCAATGCGTACATGACGTAATAGGTAATTTGGTAGATTAATTTAGTAAACTAATGAGATTTCATTTTCTTCTGCCTGAGACAATGCCCCACAAAAGATACTAATGTTTTCCATTTGAATAACTTTGCTCATTGCCCTCGGTTATATACATATCTGTAGACTGCAGAATAGGTCTATGATGAACAATCTGTCCACATAAAACAAGAAAATATTTTGTCGATCTGTCACGGGCGTATACATTGACTCCGAGAACTGTGAATATTTTCTTGTTTAAAATCGGTTCATGTCTGTATTTCACGCTTCGACCTACTAAGGACACCGGTAATGACCGCTAGTGATGTCCAGTTCTCCGTAAATTTTACTCCCTACACACTTCATAAAACACATTTTTCAAGGTATAATCCATATCGCCAAACCAAAGTTCTACAATTTCGGAGGTTAGTCACAGAGGGGTAACTTTTACGGCTAGCCCAATTAAGAAAGGTTTTAAACGGGAAAAATTGGCGTAAAATTAATTTTTTCCCCCAATAGTCCACTTTACAAGGATCATTTTCACAAAAATTTATAAGAATCCCCCTGGAGCTTACCCCGCCACTCCCCCTCAAAATTGTAAAATGTGAACATTTACGGAAAATTCATTCTCTGTTACTAAAGGTCGATTTGAGTTCAAATATTTTTGTTTTTATTTATTATTACATACGCTACAATATTAATCATCTACATATTTGCGATAAAACTAATATTTTCCATCAATTACAGAAAATCTGTGGAAAAACGCGATATTTCACGTCGACATTTGTTTTTTATGAAATATACTTTATATGTGAAATTATACGGAAGAAATTTTCCCGTAAAAGTTATAGCTCATGTCTTGTGAATATATTGATACCAATTTGTGTGTATTTATGAGATACTGACGCTGAAGAGAGGGATGAAAACCAGATGATGTAGCATGCGTCATGACCGTCTAGTCATCATGCATGCAGTCAGTGCGTGCGGCATCTCAAAATATGTGGTATATTGTGATACAAGTTTTTCCTTTGATACAACAAGTCTTTGGACAAATTTGAGCGATATGACCCGCAAGTCACTCAATTTTTTATTTAATCACCTCTTTAGGGGTGGTTTTCCAAAATTTACCTAATACTTTTCAAACTACAGAGGAGATCTTGAAGTTGTTTCAGCTTTAGAATTAGAATTCAGAATTACATAAACTTGAACACTTTTTGAACAGTTTTGTTATATTTTCCGTAAAGTTGATCTTATCATCTGCTATTGTGGAAAGAACGATAGTTGGTCAGGCAAATTGTTTCAACCGCAAAATTAAGCAACGTTAGTACATTGTTACAGCAGCGTGATTCAGTATATCAAAGACAATTTTTCTTGACATTAAGGGAGCGTTTAATAATGTAAAGTGGGAAAGAGTACTTGAAAAGCTAAAAAACATCTCAATGGCCATCTTTATAACATATTTGCAAGCTACTTTGCAGACCGAACGTCGTTTATAGAAATAGGAGACGAAAAAATCTTATGGGACATGGACAAAGGATGCCTGCAAGAGTCTCATGGAGGTCCGCTATTTTGGAATTTAACGATTAACGATCTCCTAGGAACAGTACGGGGAAACGGCTACCAAATATTAGCATATGCTGACGATATCGTCATCTTCCTGGAAGGAAGATCGCGAAGAGAAATCGAGCAAAACGGGAATACATTGTTAGAAATATGTAACAATTGGTGCAAAAATAACGATTCGGAAATAGCGGCAGACAAAAATCTTATGCCATGGTTTTTAGAAAGATAAATATTGAAAAGACAGAACCTACTTTGAAGTTACGAGGAAGGAAAATTAGAGTTGTGAAAGAATATACCTATCTGGAAATTAAGTTGGATAAAGGAATGAAGTTCGACCGACACATAGATTATTTACTGGACAAGATAAAGAAGGTTTACTTTTCATTATTACGAGTAGTACTCAATAAATTCAGTGTTGATAGTAAAGAGTGTATACAGTTATATAAAGGTACTATGATACCGATGTACACATATGGATATGAGATTTGGCATCGCGTAATACGTACTAACTATCTTTGTAAAAATTTTGCGAGAATACAACATATTTGTCTTTTGGGATTATGTGGTGCTTATAGAACACTGTCAACTGACGCATTAAACGTGTTAGTTGGAATGATGCCAACGGAGAAATTTTGTTCAAAAATACGTTTAGCGATCAATTATGCGCCATGCAGGACAAATAGTACTTAGTATGGAAGAGTAGTTAACGGACAAGAGAGAGATTGGAGCAAGAAAACGAATGTATTGCCGAGTGCATGGCAAATAGAATGGGATAGAACATCTAAAGGCAGAGATTTTTACCAATTAATACCAAAGGTGAATTATGCAGAAAGACATAGGAAGTGGTTCAGCCCGTGGAGTTGCAGAATCTTTGACGAAACCTGGAGACTTCATGAGATATTTGAAAATATTTAACCTAGTAGATGATACGTGTGATAGCGGACAAAATTCGGAAACTCGCGAACATGTATTTTGGGACAGTTTATACTATGGGGAAGAGAGAGCAAGATATCTCTGAAAAATGAAAAATGAAACAGTTGTGAGAACGCTCGGACCAGAAATGATTAAAACGGAAAGACGATTTGAAATTTTCAAAGAATATGTAGAAGAAATAAAACAGATAAAAAAGTAATTGAAGACAAGAGTACCAATTAATACCAAAGGTGAATTATGCAGAAAGACATAGGAAGTGGTTCAGCCCGAGGAGTTAATGCCCAAGAGATAATGTTGTGGAATGTCTGAAGATGGGGACACGACTTGAAACAAATGAAAAAAAGTACATCATGAGCCGATTGATCATCCAATATGGAATCTTCGGTGAGTTCATGTGATTTCTACTCATACCCGAATTTCTAGACAGATTCTTATGTCTGTTGAAGGGCCTACGGCTCAAATCAAATTAACAGGAGCGTTATGCTGGATACATCTTAACCTTTATGAACCAAGGTTAAGAATAAAGGTGCTCTTCACAACAAGAACTTGAAGGGCATACCTTAATGTCTGTTGTGGGATACTTTTACATTGGCAGAAAGACATTCTACGCTGATCGAACAGTTTTTTGTTTTTTAGTTTCCTCCTTTATCCTCAAAAACTGAGTTGAAATGGTGTATCTATGAACCATAATGTCTTTTTTACGTCTAATATATTTGCGACTTATTTGTATTAGTTTTTATAGTCAAATAAATGAGGCTCAAAGCAAGTTTATTTACCAATGAATGGTCGCTTCTATAACAATAGTGAACAACCACCCTAGAAAATAAATGAATGCCTCACTCTCACAAAAATAAACTATTCTCTGGTACTCATATCATAAAATCCATTCTAATTTTTGTCTTGAATTGAAAAAGTTTTCCTTCAAAGTGAATGGATAATTGGTACTAATAAGTTCACTTATTGAGATCTCTCCAGTTAATACAAGTCATCATATGGAATTATTTACCCTATATCGAAAGGGAAAGTTTGAAGCCATATATGATAATTCTTCTGTTGTTTAATCAATTCATCAAATAAAGATAATCCAGTTGATAAGTGACGGAAGTTCCAAATGAGAGCGGGAAAAGTGCAATAAGAGATAAGTGTATTATATTTTAGAGATAAGATGTAATGTATGGATGTTCGTGTATTTGTTTATCCGGTATTCAAATGTACACAATTTGATAAATATTTTTTACATTTAAGGTTAGTTGCCTGAAACATTCAAGACGATATTAGAGCTCTAGAATTGAAATTCACACGTCTTTGAATGTTGAGTTTTGTGCTCTTCAAATACCGTTAGTTCTAATTTCCTCCGAAAGATCGATCAACTTCAACTATCGAATATCGAAACTGTATACAAATTGTTATTCGAACTGAAGAAATTGATGACAAAGTCAACAGAAAGTACCTGTATGTGGAGCGTTTATAACACATACTTACTTGTAAATATCCCAAAGACAAATTGTGAAGGGTAAAGCGATTGATTTTTATTCATCGCTATCATTTTGAGGTTACTTTTTTTTGTGGGACTTTACGGATCTAAGGAGAGCACTAAGGAGAGCCAACATGACTCTTCCCGCGTGTGGGACGTGCCGAATGATTCAACCGTACCCACTAAAATCCCTCCTGAATTACAATATATCAGGAGGAAAATGAAAGATACCCTAGCCCTACTAGCATCGGGATCGAAAAGAACGAAGTGACCAAGGAAGGTCAGGAAATAGAAAGGAAGGAGCCTGGTACAAGTGGAAGCAATGTCAGATTCAGCTTGCGGCCCTGTGTTTGCCAAACACATACTTACTAGATGTAAGTCCCCTGAGGGACGGTTTACTTGTGTTTGATATCGTGATGTACGGTGTTCAAGCGTCTATGTACGTTGTAACTATGTACAATCACATCTGCATAACTATGTCTAGCATGTGTGAAAAGACAAGGAAAACATCACAAGTTTAGTGGAATTGCGACGTGCACGAAAGTGAGAGAGGATGGTATAAGCAAGAGATGCTAGCCATAGATGTGCCAGACATAACAGATAATAGAAATTTAATAACGGATGAATGAAATGTGTGGTATTTTAAGAGAACGTGAATAATATATGTGCAATTAGATCGGATTTGAGAGAGGAGAAAAGATGAAATGAAAAATAGTGACAAAAGATTATGATGC
Organism: Laupala kohalensis; assembly: GCA_002313205.1. Classification (NCBI taxonomy): domain Eukaryota; kingdom Metazoa; phylum Arthropoda; class Insecta; order Orthoptera; family Trigonidiidae; genus Laupala; species Laupala kohalensis. The sequence goes on along the minus strand of NNCF01125809.1, from coordinate 122,119 downwards.
GGACACATTCACGCGCATTAAAAAGAGGAGATATACATGAGAACCCCTTATTGTTTTACTATGGAGACAGAGAGACCTCAAGATCGGTACTACACAAGTATTATCTCGCATTTTGTATTAATTTGTTGTGTGGTAGTTTCAAAAGTAATACAAAAATAAATTGAAAATAAATAATAAATATAAATAAATTTATTGTCAAAAAACAGTACAAACTGCGTATGACCACGTGGAGGAAAAAAACTAATTTACTCTCCGGAAGCAAGCAAGGGACCATCCCATCAATTCCGATCAAGGGCCCTAAGGCAGAGGCGGATTCAAAAAAGATTGTATAACCATGTGAGTGTGGGTAAGGTTTGCTGATTATATCGAAGTATGTTTAATGTTCGTGAATGAAATTGTTTGTGAGTTAAAAATACAAATTTACTTGGTTAGTTAAAGTCAGATGCTTGTTAATATCTATCAATAACAGAATATTTATACCACCATCAGAAACACAAACTTTAACAGACGCTCACAAGAAAGCATCTGAAACTTGTAATTCTGCGACAAAAACGACGCGTCCTTCTAGTTTAGTGTACATGATAGTGAGTGTACTACTAAATTTATAGAGACTATTGGTACGAGGATATTGGTGAAAATGATTTTGTCCTTTACAAAATTCAGTCTAACCCCATTCCACTAGAACTGTTATTTTAACAAAACTGCATTTTATCAAAGAACTTTACGTAACAGTCACAGCGTGTTTTAATTCTCACGTCGTGTGACTGACAATTCGTAGCTGGCCTTATTCAATTGGGATTAAACAAACAAAGATTATGTCAGCGCGCAAATTTGAAGCTCCCAAATTCGGGTCTCCCATTTTTGTTCAATTTAATATTTACCTGTTACCTTGCGGTTTGGTTAACCGCAATTTGAGATATTATGTGTGGTTATGATTAATGGTTTTCAATAGAATTTTTTGAAATCGACGTTTTAAAATAACTTTCTACTGATATCTGATGAAACTGAATGGTACGGTATCTGAAAAAACGTGTCATATTGTGATACAAGTTTGTGGTTTGGCGCAAGTGTTCTTTGAACAAATTTAATCAATTCGACCAGCAAGACACTCAAATTTTGGATTAGTTCACCCCTTTAGGGGTTGTTTCCCAAAATACCCCAAAATTTACCTGAAAATATTTTTTCTACCTACAGAGGAGATCGTAGTGTTGCGCACGTGTACATTAATATTTTCCGATGTCCCTAGTGTGTTATCATTGACCAAGCTACGTTGTATACACGACCAAACCAAATAATTTCGAAAAAATAGAATAAAGTGTTCAAGTTAACGTTCAAATGTAATTCTGATTTTTTTTTTTTTTTTTTGCTGAACGAAAATTATGCGGAAACACCACCTAGATCTCCTTCGTAATTTGAAATATATTTTTTGGATAAATTTTGGAAACCCATCCCTAAAATGTAAAATTTCGAGTGTCATGCGGGTCAAATCGATGAAATTTGTCCAAAGACCAAATTGAGCTACATTACAAACTTGAATCACAATATGCCACGTTTTACATGAATGTCGATTACCGCACGCACTAAAACTAGTGATTGCGGGAGAAGAATCCATAAGGCTGGTACGTTAAGGTAAACGTCAGACCATTAAATCTGTATAAATCTCAGTATCACATTCAGCAAGTGCTGTCTGCGTGAGTGCCATCGGTCGCTGTCGCAGCGCCTACCTCCTCCTCCTCCACCTCCGAGAGGGGTCGGCAACGACGCGGGTCCCCAAGCGGAAAGCCCGCATTACATCGTTAAGCGATCAGGGGGCGTTGCCGCTACGCAAGAACTTATCAGCTGGCGACACCAGCGATTCAACCGACAGTCAATGACTGCCTGTCAGAATCACTGCTAGATTAGACTCTCAAAGAGACCGACAGAATTCTGAAATAGACATACCTAGACTCTCCTTCCCATTTCTTCTTAGTCACTCAAGGGTTTTCTTATTTGCTAATTTGAAATCTTTTAACACAGAAAAAAGTTGGCAAAGTGATATTCGGATAAGAGAACTGAAAGAAAATTGAGAAAACCTTCTCGACCTTCACTTAAAGAAAAAACTGAATGGCCGTGAGAAAGTTTCAAAAAATTCTTTGAATATCGAACATACAAAGACAAAATTATTAAATTAAAACGAGAAAACTTGAGTGGTGACACAAAACTGTGATCTATACAAAGAATTAATCTAAGCAAACGGATAAATTTTTCATTTTCAATTTTATTTTACCAGTAGAAATTTATTGGGTTTCTTTTAATTCGTAAAATCTGCATATAAACCACATGCTACATTTATACTTCTTAGTAACCAATATTTTATGCAATTATTTATGCGTTNAAGTATCTATTCGGTTTGGTTTAAATGTTTTTACTGCGAAAGTACGTCTTTATTTATTATTGAATTAATAGCGCGTTAAAACTATTGTATTATTATAAAGAGTAGAAATCATCACATACTTACATCCGGGTTTTCGCTCTTTCCACTCCTTGTCCTAGATTTGAGTTTTTGTTGATGGAAACCCTGATCCCGACTACTTCGTAGTTTGGCCGTTGTTGTCTTGTGGGAATTTTCATTATTTTGTAGATTTTATTATTAAAACGTTAATTAAATATTATTTAAGGATTCTAGTAATCAAATGGAATGCTACCAAGTGATTCAAATGAATGTGCTCCTTTCATAATGAATAGGTAAAAAACATTTATTACACATTGTTATAACGAAACGCTTGAAATGCACAGAAAAGTAAAAAGTAATTTCCTTATAAATTGCTGTAAGTTAAGGAATGTTACTACATAATTGCAAAAAAATTGCAAATCCTGGTAAGTAAATTGTAATGAATGTGTTATAGACCAGGAAAAAAAGACAGAAAAATGGCGAAGTTCGACAAAAATTCGCAGAGAGTTGAAATTTGGTACACATCTTAGTCATCATTTCAAATGAAATAACAAAAAAATTCCTAATCGATCCGACTTGTGCTAAAAAAATTTGAGGTCAAAGGTCACGAAAAACGGTTATTCGTGAATATCTCTTCATCGATGAGTTTTATCGTAAAAACAGTTATTATAAATTATATAGATTATGAAATTGCCTACAGAAAAAGTTTCTTATGTTTTCCCTCCGAAGTATCATTTGCGAGGAAGCGCGGTTTCAAAAACGATGAATATTGCGTTGCGCACAAGTGCGAGCACACTGTTACACTCATTCGGAAAACGTAATACGCACTTTCCTTTCATAGTTTTCAGAGCTGCTGAAACTGTAGTGACATTCCCGGAGATGTGATTCCCGGAGATTTACAATGAAACGTAGTATGGCAATGTTTCGTTCTGTCACGTAATTTGCATCCCTTGAGTCTGGTAAGTGTTGGTTCCGGTGTGAAATTAACAATAAAATTATTCAATAATAGCACTCCTTTCCACGTTACCTATGAGGTAGAGTACTCAGGATTTTTTTTTATCGTGGTATCCCTTAAAGGCATTATCCTCCGGCTGTTCGAATCAAAGAAATAACAGTTTTTGTTAATTTACATTACAATATTTTAAGATTAATCAGTTCCAAAATATTATCATCTCCTTTTTTCTTAATTATCTTATGATTATTATACATTTCCAAATCATTAACTGCAATGAAGATGAAGTAAAAAATAAAAATTGTAAAGGATATCTGTTCCACCTTGTACGAGTGTCTGAATATCACCTCCGGAAGTCGTTCCGCAATATTTCAAGAGACACGTTTATGTCACTTCTTCTAAAGAACGAGCTGTTTACACCATTGAAGACTATCCCTCCTCTGTCTCTTATACACATCTAGATGTGTATAAGAGACAGGTATTAAATAAATTTGACTTATTTTACTGAACGTGTAAAACAAAACGTACGAACTAAACTGACGTTTACCCCACAACCCGTGATCAGGGTTAATAGTACACTACACATGTTTTCCTGTCGTGAGACAATTGCAAAAAAACTAGTATTTTTCCCTCCGAATTCTCCTGGACAATTTATTCACATGTATTTCTTCCGTAGATACCACATTGAGATTCCTTTCTAATATATTTTCTGTATGTCATTGACTGAGTGTACTAATATATTTTCTGTATGTCATTGACTGAGTGTACTATAACCTAGTATTTACTTTCAGTAAGGATAACTGCTGTTTTTAATTCCTACGAATGAAAATATTCATTCAATGTCATGTAATGAAACATTAATAGAGACACTTAGTTCTGATTGTTTAAAATGATAAGATAAAAAAATTATTTCGTTTCTGATGAGAAACACAAAATTAATGACAAACTGCAAGAATATGATGAAATATTCGCTTAAAATGAGAGCCAAAGAATACTTTACTCTACTTTTGTTTTTTTAATAAGTCGTACGAAGAAGGATAATCGTCGTGATCTTTCGAAATTTGCACAAGTCATTGAGAGTGCGACGAGTATTTTTTCTTAAGCAAGACTTATCTATTATTTTTCAGATTATTTTTTGTCTAGAGTTATGGCGTGTTCTGCAGCGTGTTGACGCTTACGTTCTTACTACGTCTCAGTAAAAAAGAAATAAAGTTAGGATTGTTGTTAGTGAATAGTAATAGTACTTTACTTTTCTTTCCAATACAGAGAAGTATCTATTCGGTTTGGTTTAAATGTTTTTACTGCGAAAGTACGTCTTTATTTATTATTGAATTAATAGCGCGTTAAAACTATTGTATTATTATAAAGAGTAGAAATCATCACATACTTACATCCGGGTTTTCGCTCTTTCCACTCCTTGTCCTAGATTTGAGTTTTTGTTGATGGAAACCCTGATCCCGACTACTTCGTAGTTTGGCCGTTGTTGTCTTGTGGGAATTTTCATTATTTTGTAGATTTTATTATTAAAACGTTAATTAAATATTATTTAAGGATTCTAGTAATCAAATGGAATGCTACCAAGTGATTCAAATGAATGTGCTCCTTTCATAATGAATAGGTAAAAAACATTTATTACACATTGTTATAACGAAACGCTTGAAATGCACAGAAAAGTAAAAAGTAATTTCCTTATAAATTGCTGTAAGTTAAGGAATGTTACTACATAATTGCAAAAAAATTGCAAATCCTGGTAAGTAAATTGTAATGAATGTGTTATAGACCAGGAAAAAAAGACAGAAAAATGGCGAAGTTCGACAAAAATTCGCAGAGAGTTGAAATTTGGTACACATCTTAGTCATCATTTCAAATGAAATAACAAAAAAATTCCTAATCGATCCGACTTGTGCTAAAAAAATTTGAGGTCAAAGGTCACGAAAAACGGTTATTCGTGAATATCTCTTCATCGATGAGTTTTATCGTAAAAACAGTTATTATAAATTATATAGATTATGAAATTGCCTACAGAAAAAGTTTCTTATGTTTTCCCTCCGAAGTATCATTTGCGAGGAAGCGCGGTTTCAAAAACGATGAATATTGCGTTGCGCACAAGTGCGAGCACACTGTTACACTCATTCGGAAAACGTAATACGCACTTTCCTTTCATAGTTTTCAGAGCTGCTGAAACTGTAGTGACATTCCCGGAGATGTGATTCCCGGAGATTTACAATGAAACGTAGTATGGCAATGTTTCGTTCTGTCACGTAATTTGCATCCCTTGAGTCTGGTAAGTGTTGGTTCCGGTGTGAAATTAACAATAAAATTATTCAATAATAGCACTCCTTTCCACGTTACCTATGAGGTAGAGTACTCAGGATTTTTTTTTATCGTGGTATCCCTTAAAGGCATTATCCTCCGGCTGTTCGAATCAAAGAAATAACAGTTTTTGTTAATTTACATTACAATATTTTAAGATTAATCAGTTCCAAAATATTATCATCTCCTTTTTTCTTAATTATCTTATGATTATTATACATTTCCAAATCATTAACTGCAATGAAGATGAAGTAAAAAATAAAAATTGTAAAGGATATCTGTTCCACCTTGTACGAGTGTCTGAATATCACCTCCGGAAGTCGTTCCGCAATATTTCAAGAGACACGTTTATGTCACTTCTTCTAAAGAACGAGCTGTTTACACCATTGAAGACTATCCCTCCTAATATGCCATTTTCAACAGTAGTATTTCATCACTTAGTCGTTGTGATGAAGTGAGGCCCTGGTGTACTAGCTAAGGAACGTGGATTATCTAAAATTATATCTGGGTACCATCGTGGGTAGTTCTGAGCGATTCATTGCAGTGAACGGAGGTGTATTTACTGAGCAGACGTTTATTGAAAATATTCTTTTTCCCGAGATTGTGCCGTCAATGTTGGTTTTTAAAATGTCACAAGATTGCTTCATTTGTCGGTGACCTTTGTCAGGAGGGGAAATTGACGTATTTGAAAGAGGAATGAAGACTATATAGTTTCTAGCAATAAAATAAGTGACGGACATACTCAATATTTGGACAATAACTCATATTGAATGTCGCATATGGTACACTAGTAAGGAGTATTTCTGCGGCTGTAAGACAAATAGATACAAAAGAAGCCGGTACGTCTACTAGCAACCCACCAGAGATCCTCGTTGTTTCTGAGTGAAATATATAGATCCCCGCGATTTTGCTCACAATACAGTTTGCAATATGACTGCAACTTTATTCTCTCTCACATTCCCATTGTTATCCAGTGAGAATTTTATCCATTAATGTTTAGGATTAATAGCATTGGTGTGTATCCTCAATACTTTATTTTCACTGATGTTATTGAGAAAAGGTTTTGAAAAACATCAATTTTCCTCATATATGGATGAATTTTCGTAACATCCTTTCCTAATAGACATATCCGATAATGCTTCGTGTCACACTCTTCCCAAACCCCACCTTTAGGGGTGTCGTTCATCTCATGAGGTCTGAAGGGTACATAATGTTATTGAAAATACGATTGTTCATCAATCATCATAGACTCGACCCCATCGGTCTTTTTACGTCTCGCCCTATCCACTGGGGTTCTGAGGATACCATACCCCTATGTGATCTAATGTCTTGAACATAATGACATTCGTAGTTTACAATTCTCTTCAACTCTAAAATTCGATGGTTCTTCTCAACTCCGAAATCAAATGGATCCGATGCAATTTTCATTTTCTTATGTTTCAAAATAAATTTTCAATTATTTTTATCCATAAACCTNTTTTTTCCCCCCCCCCCCCAGGGGTGCTAGTGATTTTTTTCTTTCACGAGGGCTGAATGTAGGCTTAAACGTTATCGGGATTTCACTATCAACCCAGCGACGCCGAAAATGTGTACTTGTCACTGTCTCTATCACGTTCGATAATTCATTCGTGTGTCGCGCAAATACACGCGGCGACACTCGCGCAGTCGTTTAAACAGCGCTCCGGGCTCGGAATGACGACTCAGCACATACGCGGCTATATAAACCCGATGCTCGACGCCTCGGGGCAGAACGGCTGTAGCTTTACGGCGCATGCGTTCTGTCACTCCTTCCTCCACCCCCGGTACCGGCTTGGCCTGCTCGACCCTCGTACTCGTCTCCGCCCCCGATTACCGACTGGGTTGACATGGTCTCAACCTCGCGACAAGNGACAGGGGTTGACATGGTCTCAACCTCGCGACAAGTTAGCTGGAAGCGCTCTCGCGTCTGCCCCTTCAGGGTCCGTAGGACTGAGTCCACCGGACCGGCTGGAGCTCTGGGTCACGGCAAGAAAAGGATAATGTAAGTGTACGACGAGAGTCGAATAAACTGCTATCGACAGAATGGACAAATCTCTCTTTATTGCTCCCTCTCACCTTTCCATCACTCAATGTAGGGATTAGTCATATGGCGCAAGCGAAAGTAGCCCATCCACGACGTAGGTGAGGTTTAGTCAAGTGCCCGAGAGAAAACCATCCTTTCCCTCACCACGCGACCCATGACATCCCCTTCCTTAAGGGTGCTGGGGTTTATACTGGGGTTGTGGACTTAGACGACATTGGGAATGTCACAACAGTTTCAGAAGCTCTGAAAACTATGAAAGGAAAGTGCGTATTACGTTTTCCGTGTGTAAGTCTGTATGAGTGTGCTCGCACTTGTGCGCATTGTCGGCGCAACGCAATATTCATCATTTTTGAAATCGCGCTCGCTCGCAAATGATGCTTCAGAGGAAAAACATAAGAGAACCTATTTTTGTACAATTTAATAATCTATACAATTTATGATAACTGTTTTTACGATAAAACGCATCGATGAAGAGATAGACCTTTGACCTCAAATAAATTTTTTAGCACCAGTCGAATCGATGAGGACATCTGATATTGCATTTAAAATGATGACCTTAAGATGTGCACCAAATTTCATCTCTATGCGAATTTTTGTTTCGTGAAATGTCTATTCTTCCTGGACTTGTTAGATATCACTTAATTTTAATACTACTATAGAATGTAGATTATTGCAATAGATATGTTTAAAATTGATGTGAGTTATTAACAGATATAACTAAGCTACAATGTCTTACCTGTGATATAATGCTCATATCCTGCTTCGACTTGAAACACTTCTGCTTTCATATATTACTGAAATAACAAACACTTTTCCATAACACTACATATCCTAAATTATGTAAATTAATCTGAGTATCGATAAGAATTTTTTAGTGCATTTTTATTACATTAATTCAAATATAATAACACAATACAGTGCAACATTGCAACATAGTTCTTCCTAAACACATTTTTGAATGAGGTATATCAATGACACTATATAGACCATGCTTTTATAGAAAAAGATATTATCCAACAGTATTTCATTATATCAAACCACTGCTGGACACATACGACTGCTTTTTGCCGCACAGGAGCTGTATACTGAAAGACAAAAACATTGTTTTTATTAATTTTTATAAAACTTACTAATTAAGACTTGTTATAGCAAGTATTCGCATGTTCTGTTATTTTCCAGTTGTTGGAAATATGACTTTCCAAGTAGTTGCTGAATTCTTCGACAGATTCTATAGGACGTAGCTCTCGCTTTTTGGTTCCAATTCATGAAGGTCAAGAGTAAAATTGAATTACTGTGATGTCTTGAATAACGAGAGAGTATCTTAACAAATTGTTCCTCTAACGAAGAAGTATTGCGTCTAAGAAACTGTCCGGCTGAACAGGCTAACGAAAGAAATAAGAAGCACAGCCCCCAAAATTCGACGAACCCTTTATTACATTAAGATAAGGTTACGCAGTAGAATGTCTCCTCAAGCACTAATAAAGATTGTAAGGCCATATATCAAAGAGAGTTATCTTGAATAAACTTTTTAAAGGACAACAGTGAAAATTTTTTACTCATTATTATAGTGAAATGGTATAAACTTAATTATATTTCCAGTACAACAATAAATAATTTCTCATTCATTTTATCCACTATAATTCTTTCAATTGAGAATCTGTTCACCTTAGTATACGAGGTTGTGCCCTTTACAAGTTCAGTGATATTTATTATTTTTTACATTTATTTATATTTATTACATTATTGTATAAATGTATTTATTAAACATTAGGCAAAGAGTAGAATGAACTTGAAATTTTTTCTTTACTCTGGCTGGAAGACAGGAGATTATATCGAATTATAGATAGATTTTTTATATGTACTCCTCAAGTTTTAGAGCTGTGTACTAAAAACGCCTTTGTTTAATTAAATCATCGATGCAATGAAAAAAATTAAGTTATAAAAAAGTCACTAGGTGCTTCATGAGATGTCCTCGTACGAATCTTGATAATGGCAAATGCATACTCGTAAAACGTGTTTTAATTTTTTTACTTGCTTGTTTATTTTATTTTGTGATCTTGTATACATGACATACTTCAAAAAACCTTGTAAATTACATCACTATTGATCCTGTTTATTAATAATAATGATAATAAAGTTATAACAAAGGAACTATATTATCTTAATATAAATATAGTTTGGTCCAGTAAGAGCGTCCAGGTTTTTGTTTTGAATTAAACATAAATTTGTAAAGAAAAAAAATTATTTGATAAATCCATAGACTTTGCAAATATTAGGAGATACTTGTAAAAAAACAATTAATGGACACCACTTGTTTTACTACTCATATTTGATTAACATTTTTATTTAGTTTGAGGAAAGATTAGCTGGAATAGATTAGTAATACAGATTAGTAATGTCGTAGCTTGCTATGAACTTTCTCCTAGACGCAATTATAATTTTATATGTACTATATTTCTTAATTATGTATCATGTACCGATACAGTCTGGATAACTCGGATAACATTTGTAATTGCTCTCTCATACCTTAATTACCAGAGAAATCTAGCAATATTTTTATTTATATATTAATAATAATAATTTTATTCTGTTTCGAGGATCAGGTTTTCGGAACAGCTTTTCTCTATGACTACTATTTTCATATATATAATACATACACCATACATATACAATAATATAAAATAATAAAACATTCATACAACATAAAGCATAAATACATTAATAACTATAACTAAAATTGGAGGATAAATTCTACTTGGGGTAGCAATCAAGGGATCATCCCGACATTTACCTTAAGCAATCGAGGGAAACCCAGAAAAAACTCAATTAGGATGACGACTTAGTACCGAACAAATATAATACAAAAAATTAAAAACTAAATAACATTAAATTACACAAATTGAAAAAAGACATAAGAAATGTTACATAAAAATACTTAAGAAGTGTCTCATAAAAAAACATAAGAAATGTTACATCAGATATTCCATGTAATGTTTAATATTAGAATTACAATTTAATATAGCTATATAATTAAATTTTAAGTTTTGACACTAACATTAACACATTTCATGACTTAGCATAGGCATTCCTGTACCAATCATGGATATGTAGTTGAGATTTTTTGTGTTCCTATGTGGTTCACACGTGAGCATCTTATTGGTAGTATTTATTTATTTATATTTATTTATATATTTATTTATATTTATTTATATATTTATTTATATTTACTTATATATTTATTTATATATTTATTTATTTGCACACACACTCATACACGAAAAAAATTTCTTATGGTCTATTAACTTATTGTCTTTAAATCCTGTACCTTAGCATATTGTCATTACCAGGGTTTAAAAATTTCGTCTTTCTTTTCTTTCTCTTCTGTTTCCCTTTCTTCAATATCTCCATTTTACCGTAGTCATCAATCTGGTATATTTGCTGATTGTATGCACAGCCCACGGAATTTTACAGGCGTANATTTGTACGTAAATAATATTTGTAAATAAAGCGCCCTATTGAAATTAAAAAAAAAAAATTGTTGCACTCATTCACTGCCTTGTCGAGTAGTTCTGATTTTTCCCTGTAATCTTAATGCGTTTAGAGATATTGTCAGAAAACAAACCAATGAGTGTGTTATCAAATTGCCGATTCAAGTGCCGATCATAGAAATTTACGGTACTTTGTATGGTTCATGTTGGAGCATCCAATTGCGTCACATCTTTAAATGATATTTGAATGCTGTTTGAGCTATTATCATACTCAAACAGTATGTAAAACAAATCGCATTCATGTACGCATCATGGAATTTAAATCTTTTTCCTCCACTTCCTTAGCGAATGTGGAATTAAAGTTAGTTTTTGATCTGTTTCCGGGACTTTTGATTAATGATATCTCTTTTGTAAATCGCATTCATGTACTGATTTATATAATTAGGATAGAAAATATTCATCATCTGTGAATTAATTACAACACTTCTGCAAGCGCAAATTGAATACGAATTGGAATTTAGCCCAATTTCGATCGAAATCAGAAAATCCTTTATTAGTATTCATGCGTGAATCATGTAAAGTGTCAGTTTTCGTTCGAAACATAGTAATCTACGGACATCTTCAAGTCTAAGATGAATGGAAATGTGCTTCTGGAGAATTTTTGGCTTAATCCTGTAGATCTGGCGAATTGCATTCATGTACTTCTAAGCAAGGAAATAAGTTTAATTTTTTTATTCTTTTATAGTCGCCTGAGCTTTACGATATACAACGTTCCAACATCCCTTATTACGATACAAAAGTCGTACTCAGTATAGAGTTTCAATATCATTATTGAGCATATCATGGAGATGTATTGTGTTATGAGCTCTCGGTACTTTTGTTCTACATGCCATTTTGAGGTCTGTAGGCTACCATCCACCTTGGACCAACAATTTGAAACCCCGGTCACTTTCACGAAGGGAATAGACAATGTACGGACAGCTGCGTAGGCCTAAAAGCCTGTCTAGTCGTTTGGGCATCGGTAAAAATCCCATGACCTCAACTGAATTCGAATTAAGCATTTCCACTAGTTCTAACCACTGAGTCACCAGTAGATGAAGCAGAGAGATTTTCGGTGATGTATTTGTCATGTCATGTACGAATTCGTCTACAAGGCTCTGACCTACATGTAGCGTTCCCTTGTGAGTTGCTGGATCAGGATAGACGTCCGGAACAGGGCAGAAACGCGGCGCGCGCGTGCGATCAGCTAATTGACAGGGGGCTCGAGTGAATAGGAGTTCCAGGCATCGTAAATCATCGTCTCATTGTCCTTCCCCTATCTCCCACACAGCAACCCACTGCTATCCCACTCCCAGCATGCTCCTGTCTATCCACTAGCTCAGGTTATGTTGGCGAACCTTTCCTATGCTGAAACATCAGTGAGCTGAAAACGATCGCGGGCCGCAAGTTATATGTATGTATGTACATAAATACATGTATATTAAATACTAATAATTAAAAGCATACTAAAACACGTTGGTTTTCGCTTATTTATGATTAATAAGATACATTTGTCACGGATTCTTACTTACAAATTGTATTAAATGAGTCATGTCTAAAGAGACATCTGTCAATGTTTGGTTGATATGCCAGTTCCTTAAGAATAATGGTTGTCATTAACTGTAAAAATGTTGAAAAAGAAGTGTTTTCAATTAGTCCCAGCACTTTATTTTAAATAAATTTTTATATTCACTTTCTATTTGTTTGTGTTTCTTTCTCTATCATTTTATTTATTTTGAATTTTTCATTCATCTTTTAGCTCATTATTCAAAACAACGTGATTGCAGGGTGGGTCTCAGAGAAGTATGTCTGGGGCCACATTCAGGGGAGCTCGCCTGTGGAGCTGAGCTCGTACGAACTTTTATCATCGTGGTCGTATGAAACTTAGAAACTCGCAGAAAGGAGATAAAGTATACTGCTTCTCTTTTATCTTTTTTATCCAGTAAAACAAATAACAAACATTTGAAAAAAGAATAATATTTGTAATTGCATTTATTAATTTTGCTTTAAAGGAAATGTTTTGTTTGCATAATTCCAAAGAGACGAATCTCTTTATCCGCAATGTTTCTTTGCGGTCTATTGGCTATAAGTTTATTTTCTTATGTTTTATTATTGAACACGTCAATATATGAGCACTATAAATGTGTGGGAAGGAATTGGGAAGGACAGATGTCCTGAGGTCATTTTTTATAATTTTTAAACCTATCATTTTCCTCTTCCATTTTGAAAATTCTTGAACATAATAGCTGAGCTACCAGCCACTGATCATAATGAACAATTGGCTGTCTATGCGGGGTCATATGAGACAATTCACCTCAGGCGTCATCCCATTAGAGTCGCGAAATCACTCAACATTGTAATATGATATAAAACTCATGTATAACTGTGAAATAATTAGAACCTTATTTATAATCAAACTCAACTTTTAAAATACTTTATTTCAATCTTTTAAAATAAATGTGAACTTGTATTTCATTATTGTGCACTTGTTTATTTCATCGATTCACGGAGAAAACGTTTTCAAACTGTGTTTACGTCGTAAGGTCATTTTGCGATATACTTGATAAACTCGGGACTCAGTCATTTTTACTCATAATTTATCATGAAATATACCGAATATGAGTTTTTTATTTCTTCACATTAATAAATAGATTATTAATGACCTTGACGTTTTCTTCTATTGTTCGAATATTTTTGTTTATAAATTCTACATTGGTTTCAAAGACTCCACCAAATGAATCATGAATGAAATGTTCATAAGACGCTTTTATTCACTTATTACGAGGAGACAAACTTCTCTTAATTTCTTTTGTATGTCCTCATTTTGTGCTAACATAACTTTCTCAACTTATATTCCTCTGTAGCAGTAACATATGCTACATATTATCACTCGCACCTAATAATACATATCACTCCATGCATGTTATTACTCACTTGCATAGATATTATATGTGAAACACACGGAAGACATTCTGCGTTCAAAGATATCGAACGCAAGACAAACGAACGTTTGTTTACTCCAAAGAACGACAGATGTGTACGCGTTCCTAGACAAGAAATGAAGTTGTATTAACAAGAAATATGAAAGCTGTTAGGAAGGTTCCAGAATGGCGACAAAGGATTCTTTCGGCGAATCAGAAGGTTACCAAGGTGAAATTATTTTGTTGATCACAGCTAGAACTACATTCTGACTAGAGAGCTCCTACTGAGTAGACCTCTGTGTAAAACGCTCCTTCTACGACCGGCTCACGGATAACCGAGACGAAATCCCTCGCCATCCGAGCTCAGATCAGTCAAACGACCAAGTGCCAGTACTGCAGCATATGAAAATAGCAATTGAACTTCGTGAAGTGAAACTTGAAGATTTTCTACAACTCAAATACGTGAATGCTGCAGGTTTTTGCAAAGAACATTGTATTTTCAGGAATTGCAGACGATTTGACGTACCCTGCTGTTGTTGGCACCAAAATATTTTTCCACGTTGTATGTTATGTTTTTCTTTCTACGAGCAGTCTGTTTTCGCTCACATTTAATAAGAATAAAAATCGTCCCTTTCCTGATTTTTGACTTATTTATTTTGAAAGGGATTTCGTTATGGTACAACGCAGCTGAGTCCTGTTAAGTAACGAAATCAATCATCCCGACACCTCATTTTGTGTCAACTTAGAATTTTCATGTTTATATCATCAGTTATGAGTTACATATCATCATGCACACTTTTCAACCTGCGTAAACATTTTAACGTACTTTTCTCTTCAAATGAAAATAATAATAATAATAATAATAGTGATAATAATAGTAACAACAATAATAATAATAGTTTTGAATTTGAATTTATTCAGTTTACAAGTAGTTTTGGGTCCTGATAAGTCATTTGACTTGACATCAGGTTCCCATACATATAAAATACAGTATTTTGTTACAAGATATTTGTTTCCGTTCACATTTTATAAATTTTGACATGTAAAAAGTAAAATTATACAAAGTCAATCAAAAACACCAACAAAATATTAATAACAAAAGTTACAGGCTCTCAGCAAGGACACACACATAACACTCTACAAAGGCAAAAAGCACGATTTAATAGTTAAGTAATTGAATAAACTTAATTATGATAAATTTTCTTCCAGTGTATTATTTTTTCATTTTTACTTATTTTTTTAATTTAGGTGTGTCAGGTTTCTTTTTTTCTTTATCCATGTTTCAATTTTCATTTTAAGTATTTTAAAATTATCATCTAGGTTCAGAAGAGGGATTTCATTAAATAATTTAGGTATCACATATTTGAGTGTTCTTTCACCAGAACTATTGTAGATATGCGGTATGTTATATTTGTCTCCTTGTACCGTAGTTATGTTATAATAATAATAATAATTTTATTTGGTGGCGAGCATTCCTCTTATACTTAACCATATACGTAAATACATTATTACATTTTACGGTGACTGGAAATTTCGTTTATGATAAATTAAATATATCCGAACCGAATACTAGTGTTCTGTACTATTTGTAGTCTGTTGGGGAGAGCGGAGGATAGATAGATGTAATCAGTCAGTGTAGTAAAATTAGTAATTGAACAAGAATTTACTTTATGGATTCTGAGAAAATGTCTTTTACTAGATACAACGACCAAGGATGCTCTTGGACAGATGGAGGAATGATAATGTTTCTTCCGTAATTAAACCTAAATTTTTACGCTCTCGGGGAATGAAATTTAAAGATGAGTAATGAATAAGCTGGAAAAATTTGTGATGCTAATTTTGCTTAGAAGATTTTTGTTACCAAGAATGATTGCTTGGGTTAATTTTGAGATTATAGCATTCTGACTATGTTATAATTAGATAATGGCGTTGTATTCTGTTTTTACATAAATGAGAAAGTTATAGTTAACCAAAAAATATTTATTTTCCAAAACCGGTTTTCGACAGCTTGTGCTGTCATCTTCAGTGGCCTACAATCCAGATACAGGAATATATTTAGCTATTGGTAAAAATGGTCTTTATTATTATTATTATTATTATTAAGTACAGTAATAATTACAAAAATATATATTAAAATAGAGAGTACAAGTATGTTGTAGTTAATAATAATCAGAGAACTCAATACTAATTGGTTTCAGATATTTAAAAGATTATATTAATAGTTGAATGATAAATGTTTGTTTGCAAAATTATTACTTGAAAAATTGAAATTAGTGAATCATAGTTAATTAACTGTAAAATGGACGTGTTGTGTTCGAAGACATGTAAATATGAAAATCATCAGCATATATGTGATAGAGCTGTGTATTCTATGTATCACTTTGCTATCACTATGTATCATCGCCGTGTATCACCATTTAATAACCAAACGAAACTTCAAAATTTCTTCTTGAATAACCTGCCGGTTTCTCTTTGTCGGTGAATGTCTTAGAGGTCATTGATGGCCTCTCTGAGCAACACGCGCGTATCCACAAGGCCGTGTTTACTGTTTACATGCTCATGATCAGAAAGACTATGCACTCGTAAAGCGTGGGCTTTGGAGTAAGCACACATGACGCGACGGCATCTTGTCATGAACAAGCAACCCACGACCGAAGACAAGACAACAACTAAACGAGCCCACGCATGTTCATGTCATGATTTTCTATTTCTCGTTTCTCTTTGAAAAATTAAAGACATTTAAATGATTTCAGATTGAAACAAATTATGGGATATAATATTACTTCTTCACCAGAAATAAATCTTTTTATTCATTTTTACTTTTGGGATCCCAAGAACACATTCGAAAGGTTTGTAAAGAAATTAATATTTTCTTCTTTTCTTCAAAAAATCGTGAGCAAAGTAATAAAGACGAAAACACTGTATTTTTCAGAACTTCACGAATTTGCTCAAAATGCCATTTTTCAAAGTTGTATCTTTAAGAGAGATATTCAATTTATTGAGTTCAAAATGAATTCGTAAAGCGTCATCCGGGAATTTGAAAGGATTTTTCCCGACCGTCTCCCACATTTTTTCCAATATGATAAATACAAAATCAGGTCATAAAAGAAAATTAATTGATCTCTCCATTGTAGCATACCTTTGAGAGTTGTTAGAGGTTTGGAATAGAACACAAATTCAGGGTCGGTAATGGCATTATTTACTCACTCATCGTGGCTTCTGAAATTTAAAATATGTTAGATCAAAAAGTTCCGAAATGCGAAAAAATTGTGAATTTGTGAATTTAATAATATATATGAATTAAATTGTACATGTATTACTCACTGATTACATGTATTTTCCAATTTTATGTAATCTCCAAGAAATGACGCAATTGTGATGTGAAGTGTATGTAGGTATCAATGCTTCTAGGCCTCATCGTCGTTAAACTGACTGTCCCTTGTTCACCACAACTACACTACCAGTTTTTTTTAATATATTATGTTTACTAGTACGTATAGATTATTCAGTACTAGATCATTTTGCTCGGCGTTATCCGGGCTTCTTATATAATATTCTAAATCAAATGCATGTTTCTATGAACAAAGCACATAGTTAAAACCTCTTTGGTTTTCATCCCTCTTTTAGGTTATGTACTTGAAAACAATGTCCTTGATATGATTTTGTTTTTACGATTCAGTCACGTAGATTATACATCCAGTGGATACCTACGCCTCGCGTACCGCAATCGAACTCGGGAGTACACATTAGAATCACGCGAGTGAAAATTCACATTTACTGATTAGCTGCCAAATTTGTTTTCATGATCTTGTAGTTTATCACTATTAACCATAGTTTGAATTTTACGTTCAGTAATCCGTAAGATGAGTAATCTTTTAAATTTCAAATAATTTCATTGATTACTTTTTCCGATTTCCGGACCACAGCCACGTAGAATTCTCCTTCATTAGTATATGTGTAATGTACATAATATGGAGGTGTTATATATGATACTCGCAGTATCCGTGAGATATATCATTACTCATTGATTACAAAAGGTGCATTATTAAGTATAAAAGGTACAGTCGTACAAAAAATCACTATTCAAAACTTCACTTAGCGTTCCATACGTAACTGTATTTTGTTTTGTATCTGGAATTAATCGGTGGCTTTAATTACAGCGCAGAAGAAATGAAAATGAACATACTAAACTCAAAGATGTGGGATATATTTGCGTGAAGAAACATGGAAAGAT
>NNCF01125809.1:56139-90659 GCA_002313205.1 Laupala kohalensis | reverse complement strand
CTCTTTGTTGATGTTAGTAATTACTTACTATAATTATTAAATTATTGTTATTCCGTCGATAACTTCAGCAAACTATGACCTGCTCGAATCGTGTAGCAAAGATGTTCCATTACTTGTTTATCTCTCCCATTTGAGTGGGGAACTCGCGCGGAGCAATTCCCTTCATAGTACCCACTCTAGAGCAGTAAATGGAAAACGCAATTAGTTCATTGTCCCCCACGTGGTTCTATGCAATGTGCAACTGCAACTTTAACTTTATTGAGTTAATTTATTAGTTAAATGTTTAGAGCCTAACTATTCTGAAGGAAAAATAAATATTATTTTCCTTCGCGTTTTGTTGCGAAGTATAATGTCATTCTCAACTTGCCTTGTTTCCTCGCTCATTTTTATAGACTATACGCCAAACTCATGCGATTGAACCGCTCGGAAGGGTAAATGGAACTAACACTCTGTATGGTAAATTAAACGTTTAGTTTTACTTATCATGACTATTTTATTGATCTGAATGATAGGTAGACGTATGCAAGTTAAACTTTATTTCATATTTAGCATTAACAATGTAAACAAGTTATTAGAATAGTTATGAATAGTTTTTTTATAATACAAAATGGAGCATTATGTAACTCACATATAATTCCATACGAATATTGTTTATACGAGCATGGTTAGAAACATCAGTGCTGTCAAGTTTCAAGATTCAAGTAGCCAAGGAACATTTTCAAATACATGAGTCATGTAGCATCTTTACTCAAATACATGAGTCATGTTTTTAAATTCTTTATCTCGTAAAGGAAAAGGGGACGGATGAAATATAGGAATTCTCCGACACATTTATAGTGCAATGTACGATACTTAATTTGTGTGATTTGTTCCGTCCAGTTACGCAGAAAAGGAACGCGTGTTTTCTGGAACTTTCATGTATTCATATAAATCATGATGTTATGGTGGGGGGGGGGGAGAGCGAGAGAGAGCAAGCGACTGATGAGATGGAAAAGAATCTTTTAACCACACAGTAAAATTGCGTGAACACGTGACGTAAATAGTGACGTACACCGTGTGCAGCTGTATCATGACACAGAACACGCATAGGACGAAGTAAATAAAATAACAAACTTCCATCTTGTTTTGACCTCGGTATTCATATCGAGATGAGGTTTTTGCGTGTAAGTCTTAAACGAAACTATTACTAAATCACCAACGCACAAACTACTAGTACTAATCAACTCCGTGTAAACATTATGTTGGTAGTTGATTAGTGTGAGTTGATTATGGTATTTTGTGTTGCTATGGTTGTATGAAGGAAAAGTTTGTATTGGTGGTATCTAGGAATGGTTGGGGAATGAATGAGTATAATGACAGATGCCTACACCATATTGATGAGCGGTGGAGCGTGGGTTTAAATCGTGCTAGTCCAAACTAGGTGAGGTTTCCTGTTGGGGTTTCCCTCTCATACTTCAGACAAATGTTCGGTGCCATAAGTTTCCAGGCAACCGAACATCTCTCCTCCACAAATTCCTCACCCATGTCTCGGTTAGGTGGAAACGCAGGCTCCATGTCCTAAACACCGCCATAAGACTTTAAATAATTTATAAAAAATGAAATAAATATAAGATAATACAAGCCTCGAGGAAGATACTAATCAAATCGGAACATAGTGAGTAAATAATTGAGTAATTTGCTACCTAAACGTTAGAAATGAAAAATATTCAGAAGAAAAGTAAAATAGAAAAGTAAATACATATTTATGTCTAGATGTAAAAATCATTGTTACATCTATAATTACATCTTCCCTTCAGTCACTTTCTGTAAAACCTAACAAGCAAAACCACTCATATCGTACAATGATAAGCATCAACAATAAGCGGATCTAGTATTAGGAGAGTGAGTTCAGTGGTTATGACTAACATGACTTAAGACTTTTCTTGTGTCTTGGACATTTTTCCCACCAATATTTAGTCGCGTTTTCGAAACCCAGATATTTTGGTGAATATTCCTAATCTACGAGTATATCTTGCAATGCACTCACAAGGGAACTTTCAACAAGTGCAGGTCGGAAGTGGTCCCGATTTTTTCATACTGAAACATATTGCCTATTTGCATTTCCTGTAAAAATATTAGCGACGATGGCCCACTGAAAGGCATCGAAAAAATTACGAAAAACCCATTTCTTTCGCGCGGTGAAGGGTCATTTTTGTGGAACTTGCACAACTCTCAACAAAAAAAGACTCTCAGCAAGCAAGCGGGCGAGCAGTAGCAGCAGTCGAATCACTGGTCTGAGCTTTGATTCGTCGGACATCTAGGTACTTCACCATTCAAGGAAGAAAAGCCAATGCTAACAAATAATGCTGTTTCCCGCGCATTTATGAATGGGAAGTGAAGTAAAATAGAAAAATTATGTTAGTTCAGCGAACTACATTATTCATGTTCAAGTTTCATTTCTCTAAGTAGAGGGATGAGAGTAAAGGACTTCGTAGAGGAATTCAAGTAAAATGTTAGATCTATAAGTTTATGTATTTTTATTTGTGATAATACAGATATTCTCTATTTTTCGAAAGTAATTAGTCCAACGTTTAAGTACCCCCTCTAAAAAAATAAGAAATAGTAGGATATTTTAGCCATTCCAGAAGTCACGATGTCACTCTCTCACTCTTTGAAGTAATAGAGACCCACACATTCTTTCTATTAATACATTTCAGCTCCATCATTATCCTAAAACAATCATCCTTGAAATTTTTTATAAATTTTTAAAGTTATTAAATACTTATTTTCTGTGTCTGCTAAATCCGATAGTTTTCGAGATATACTCAGAAATAGGTTATCAATTTTTTCCT
Organism: Laupala kohalensis; assembly: GCA_002313205.1. Lineage (NCBI taxonomy): Eukaryota > Metazoa > Arthropoda > Insecta > Orthoptera > Trigonidiidae > Laupala > Laupala kohalensis. The sequence continues at coordinate 87,828 of NNCF01125809.1, read as the reverse complement.
GTACATTTTTAATCAGTTTTTACGTGAAGGGTTTTCCTACAACTAGGAAAGAAAATATTTGTATGTAGTTTATGATTTATTGCAAACTAAGTTGAAAACATCATATACCGCGTGGAGAACCGTAAGGCAATTTCGTAAGACCGTTCGTCTAATTCCGATCAAAGTGTTCGAGGGAAAACCGGAAAATCCCTCACCGTGATGGGGCTACAAAGACACAAACCAGCTGAGGTTAAGCTTAATTACAGATAAGAAATATTACAACTGGAAGAACCAATAATAAGCATGCGGTAAAACATTTTTGTTTTAATCTATTTTATCATAATTCCTTTAAAAATGGTAAGATAAAGTATAAAATGAATTGGTTTTTGGTTAATTTTCATTATTACACTAATATTATATTGATATGAACATTAACTGGATCAACTCAGCACCTCCCCTTGACAAGTCCAATGGTTTGGTGGAAGAGCAGGCATCATGACCTCAACCTCACCACAAGGCATTAAATAAATAAATAAATAAATAATAAACTTTTAATGGAATGATGAAATCTCGTATTAACATCTTGTAGAAAAATTAGTAAATCTCCAAACATTTATAAAACAATGGTACACTGAGAAACTTAAATGTGAATTTACCTTGTGATATCGAATATATCTCGCGGGAGATTATAATAGCGAACAATTCTTTAGAGAGGTGATCCATTTAGACAAAGGGTGGTTGAAACGCTTGGACTGTGAATATTATTATTTCGGTGGTTCACAGATGAACAAGAGTGTTTCTAAAGTAGATATATGGCGCCATAGTAATTGAGTAATAATAAATTCCGCCCTTTCAATATCATAAATACAAGTAAAAGTAACAGTATTAAAATCCTTCAATATGTTTTCATGAATCTCAGCGGTACCCTTTGTATATAAATCGAAATATTCTGTTTTGAATTGTGAAAGTTTAAATGTTCTTTGTTGCGTGACCGTGAAACACAATGCCATACCGTAGATTGGTATAAACATTTGTGAAATATAAGCTGTGAAGCAAAAAAAATGAAGACTAATCTTACAAATAAAAGATAGTGCAACAAACGTTTATCTTCATGAATTTTTTTTCAAAAGAGGTTACTCTGATTTACGATAGTTTATGAGAAGACTAATTTTTCTTCATCTTTAATGTTGCATAACTAAATGTAAAACAATATTTCAAGCTCCTATACTTACCTCTGCGGTTGAGATATTGTACGCCGTAAATATAATTATTCTCACTTATTTATAACTGTATACTGATAACCCGTTCATTAGCATAAAATATGTAGATTGCCCCTATTTTACTCTTGTATTAGATTTATAGAAAGAGATAGACGATAAAAAGAGTAAAACAAGCCCATTATGATACTTGTACGCACATCAAAAGTTTAAATATTTAAGAATACACGATAAAAATTATACAGGCTATGCATTACTAAAATACAATCCTTAACCATGAAATACTGCTAACTTAATCGTTTTATATTTCAATAGACTTATAATCTACCGAAGTAATGATTTAATAAATGTATATTAATTTATTGTTTTAACACATCGAAAAACTTTTTAAATAAGAAAATGTTGTTCTTCAGGTTAAGTATTTCCGTCGCAGGGAACTTTGAGTTTTTAATTTTTCTATAAACGTTTCATTGTGCACGAGTGTATTCATCTAAGTTATTAAGGTTTACATGTAGATATATAACCTAAAAATAATGAAAAGGATTTCTCGCATTGCTCCTTTAGTATAAGATTTTTGCCACCCCTATATATTTACTTACAAATCCAGAAATAACAAGGTAACTGCACTTTTTAAAGAAAAAATAGATAATCTGTCAAAAATGTTTGTATCTTTATCAATTTTATTCGTATTAGTCTAAACTGTTAACAAACTCTTCTCCAATCGCTCAGATAATATTTACGTACAGACTCTACGAATAAATATATAACTCCAAGTTACTGACATTTATATGAGTGCAAATTTAAGAATTTAGATAAATATGGTAAAACAATAAAAACTCGATAAGTTAAGGTAACGTGGCAACTATTTTAATTCATGGTAGAAAACATTAATTTTTTGCGTTTTTTATGTAAAACATCGTTTTCCATCTTAGCTAGGATTATTTCAGTAGCACATTACGTCAAAGTTGTATGCCTGTGGTAAAACAGAAAAACATTTTGTAAACTTTAAACGTCCTTAACTCGAAAAAAGAAAAATTATCCTTACCTGAATATTGTTGGAAACGCATTACTTCCACTTGTGAAGGGTCCTTCCTTTCTCTTTCCTGACTTTCTTTGGTCACCTCTTGTTCTTTTCGATCCCAACGCTATTAGNTCTTTTTGGGTTTTCCCCTTTCTTTTTGGGTTTTCCCCTTTCTTTTTGGGTTTTCCCCTTTCTTTTTGGGTTTTCCCCTTTCTTTTTGGGTTTTCCCCTTTCTTTTTGGGTTTTCCCCTTTCTTTTTGGGTTTTCCCCTTTCTTTTTGGGTTTTCCCCTTTCTTTTTGGGTTTTCCCCTTTCTTTTTGGGTTTTCCCCTTTCTTTTTGGGTTTTCCCCTTTCTTTTTGGGTTTTCCCCTTTCTTTTTGGGTTTTCCCCTTTCTTTTTGGGTTTTCCCCTTTCTTTTTGGGTTTTCCCCTTTCTTTTTGGGTTTTCCCCTTTCTTTTTGGGTTTTCCCCTTTCTTTTTGGGTTTTCCCCTTTCTTTTTGGGTTTTCCCCTTTCTTTTTGGGTTTTCCCCTTTCTTTTTGGGTTTTCCCCTTTCTTTTTGGGTTTTCCCCTTTCTTTTTGGGTTTTCCCCTTTCTTTTTGGGTTTTCCCCTTTCTTTTTGGGTTTTCCCCTTTCTTTTTGGGTTTTCCCCTTTCTTTTTGGGTTTTCCCCTTTCTTTTTGGGTTTTCCCCTTTCTTTTTGGGTTTTCCCCTTTCTTTTTGGGTTTTCCCCTTTCTTTTTGGGTTTTCCCCTTTCTTTTTGGGTTTTCCCCTTTCTTTTTGGGTTTTCCCCTTTCTTTTTGGGTTTTCCCCTTTCTTTTTGGGTTTTCCCCTTTCTTTTTGGGTTTTCCCCTTTCTTTTTGGGTTTTCCCCTTTCTTTTTGGGTTTTCCCCTTTCTTTTTGGGTTTTCCCCTTTCTTTTTGGGTTTTCCCCTTTCTTTTTGGGTTTTCCCCTTTCTTTTTGGGTTTTCCCCTTTCTTTTTGGGTTTTCCCCTTTCTTTTTGGGTTTTCCCCTTTCTTTTTGGGTTTTCCCCTTTCTTTTTGGGTTTTCCCCTTTCTTTTTGGGTTTTCCCCTTTCTTTTTGGGTTTTCCCCTTTCTTTTTGGGTTTTCCCCTTTCTTTTTGGGTTTTCCCCTTTCTTTTTGGGTTTTCCCCTTTCTTTTTGGGTTTTCCCCTTTCTTTTTGGGTTTTCCCCTTTCTTTTTGGGTTTTCCCCTTTCTTTTTGGGTTTTCCCCTTTCTTTTTGGGTTTTCCCCTTTCTTTTTGGGTTTTCCCCTTTCTTTTTGGGTTTTCCCCTTTCTTTTTGGGTTTTCCCCTTTCTTTTTGGGTTTTCCCCTTTCTTTTTGGGTTTTCCCCTTTCTTTTTGGGTTTTCCCCTTTCTTTTTGGGTTTTCCCCTTTCTTTTTGGGTTTTCCCCTTTCTTTTTGGGTTTTCCCCTTTCTTTTTGGGTTTTCCCCTTTCTTTTTGGGTTTTCCCCTTTCTTTGTGGTTCCCAATGTTCTGGTGTGTTGTAATTAAGGAGGGTTTTTAGTGGGTATTGTCATTCGGCGAGTCACACACGCGGGGAGAGTCATGTTGGTTCTCCCTAATGCGTAACTGCATTTTCCCTAAATGTGCAAGTTTTTAGGGCTCCAATTACCTGTGATGTCGACTAGCTGTAATGCTCCAAAAAAGAAATATATTTCTGGAAACCACAGAAGTAGTCTCTCGGTGTCAAGAACTCGATTTATTTTAAACCTTCCAGAAACTCAATAATCCCATCAAAGGTTCCCCTCTGCCCGCGACACTATATTGCACTTGCCCTCCCATAACTTTCCTCGAAATAGACCAAAAAATGAAAAATATTTCTGAACCCTTCCAAATAATCTGCGAAAACTTTGATTCTGAACCTATTAGCCAACCTCCCACGATCAATAATTTCAACATACCCTGGTCTTCAGCGCAAATATCTATCGGGTACCTTGGATTACACCTCAATACGTTTGTGAGGTGGGATATCGAAACCATAATTAAACAAGATGATAAAAACTGGTTCAACTATGCTCTAAGTGATTTATCTTTACCGAAAATAGTGCAATATGGATGCCTAATTCTACGAATTTAAGTAATATCCCAAGAGTCATAGTAGTCATAAGAATAATAGTAGTCATAAAAGCTACTAATGTGTTGTAAAATTACAAATTAATAACACATTAAACTAAGACACAAGGCAATATTAGTTCCCCATGGTCGCTGCAGAAAGAACAAAATAGTGCCACTAGAGCAAGTGAATTGAAAGGGTGGCAGACATTTTCGCCAGATTTAAGTTCAAAGAAATTCAAAAGTTTTCCCAATATAACGCGAAGTACACTTATTTCTCTGATGGATTATGGTGAAGTAAAAACATTGGCAACACTGTTTACAAGCCTTGTACCAACATCAATCCACTTCGACTGGCAATAATTAAATACATTAATAATGTATGTCGAGAGTGGTAACAAACTGCCTATGGCCGCGCTGAGGAAAGTTAACTAATTTATAACTAATATATATTTTGCCTTCACATTCATGTTGTTGTTTTTACGTTAAATTTTCTCTGAGCAAAGGAACATGACTTTGAGTATACGTCCTATATTATGCGTTATTTCTCCATGAGCTGCGAGTCCTCTGATTTCCTCTACAAAACTATTCCTAATAGTGGAGGTTTGCCCCTATGGTACCACGCAGCTCCCACACACATCGATAAAATCCAGGACAGTTTCAAAACAAAGGGCCACCTTGTTTTGTCGGAACATCTTGGTTTCCCAGATATTATTCTCTCCACAATGACCTAAGAGAACCTTTCATTATGGGTACAATCACGCTATTTCATATGATTTCTTTTTCTCGCTTGCGAATATCGCAGGCGCTCTCCACTTCCACATTGGCAAAGTAAGTTCCCTCTCCTCAAGACTACGTTACCCACTTGATTTATATTTAGTACCTCTGGTGAGTAATTCACCATGACAGGAAATTTTTATGGAGTATTTTTATTGTGTAATGTATTACTCAACTGTGTTAAAAATATATTTAGAAAATAGTCCGATAAATTCAATTCTACCTAAAACTCGTTTCTACCTAATTGTTTTAGAAAGTATGTCATTTTCTCCAAAACACATTTCATCCAAGCTACCTATACATTCAGAAGTGTGTGGTAAATATTATCATACAAAAATTCTCGTAAAAATTTCGAGATATCTCCTTCTATTTAAGAGAAACTACGTAAGTCATCATCTATCGAAGTAATTCAGATGAGAATTTTGTTTGCTCATATCGTTTGATTTACTCACAAAAAGTCTTGGTTGATGAAATTCTTCCTCACAAAAATAGTCAATACTGCTAACTAAACAAAAAAAATCATGAATCTCACAATCACTTCTGAATTGTGTGTGAATAAATGTACCCAACATGCAAACATTCTTTTTTTCTTTTTTTAATCAAAACCAATGTCCTCCTCACCCTAAATAACCTACATCGATACCTACCCAAAGTACATGTTACCTTCCTTTACAGAGATAAACGAAGATATGTATCGACAAACTTCCCGTTCATATGGATCTTATTGGTCTACACATATATATTTATTGATGTACGATTATTTTCAATTTCTGTAGCTAAGAAAAACATGAAGTCATTTCATTAATTTAGTCGTTCAATAATTATTTTGCACAAAAGAAAAAGAACTAAAGCCAGTTTCCCTCTGGAATGTGTTTTTACTTTCTCGTATACGTAGTGTATAGAAAGCACTGTAATCGTGAAAAAAGAAATATTTCGGAAGCGAGATTTTGACGGAAATATCCGTTTTGGCGATCCCTTATTCTGAAAAAGTGATTTTTGACATAACGTCCGTCCATCCGTCTGTCTTTGCGCAGCGATTCTGAGTAAATGTATGAATCAAATTCGCATTTCGTATTTATGGTAGAATTTACTTGTCGATGCACGTGCTCTAATTTTTTTACTTTAAAACAATCTTACATGAAGGTTCTTTTGAATGTTTCTCAAAAACGCCTCCAACGATTTTGTTCAAATTTTCTGAACATAAAGTACAATTGGTATTCATTTCATTTGCATTCGCCGTATTTCTCTTGAAAGTTTGGTATAGACGTAGTAAAATAATATCTGTCTGCTACACTTACGCATTAGTTTACTGATTAAAGAAAATTGAATAATATTTTGCATTTCATTTCATTTCTTTAATTTGATCATGACTACAATGATTACCTTGTCTAAGAACAGTCTCATTACAAGGTTCTTACATATTTTTATTTTCTCCTTTGTTTATTTTACCCTTTATAGCGTCTCATTATACTGTTTATATCAGAGTTCCTATCCCTGCCATGGGAAGCGGACTCAAAACCTTCTGTCCTCTTTGTCTTGTGCTTTGTTGTTTGTCTTACTTCACTATGTCTGTCTCCAAATTCTGCTCTTTATCTGTTGCAAAATTCATTCCTCTTTATTCATCATCTTGTTCCTTTTTTAATGCATCTCTTATTTGTCCTGGCTGGGTGACGAAATCTCTAGATACACTATATGCCTGTTTTGTTTTCATTTTCTTGTTCGTATCCCTTAGTTCATAATCTCCTTCTGATTTCAAAAATTGAGTATGTATACATCTTGCTCGTTCCTCCCCGTAGAGTACACAATCCCACATCCGGTGTTCTCGTGTTTCACGTTCTTCTACACACATACATTTTGGATTATCTTTTAGTCCTCTTTTGTTCAAGAAATCATTGAACATGACCCAAAATAAATCCAATTACATGTGGATTTAAATGAAACCATTTACTCCTTGTATGCGAAACCAATATTTTCTATATAATTGAATGTTATTCTCACTTTTATACTATTACCCCACCTGGTTTGCCATGCTTCTAGAACGTGCTTTATTTGTTCTTTCTTGATTCTTTTTTATCCCATGTGTAACTGTGTGTAAACCGTTCCATTGATTTCTATTTTCCTATCTATTTCTAACAATCTTCTGAACTTCAATTTGGTAATAAGTCTAAAGGTAGGACCCCATGTATAATTACCAAACGTTCTGTGAATATTGTTTTATATTCCCCCCAATTTTGAGTCAAGATGCCCGTTGTATTTGTTTCAGTGCAACTCATTCACATATTGTCGCCATGCGATGCTCCCATACGTTAGAATTGGTCTTCTCTCCTTTATATAATTTTACTTTATTCTTTATATTTTGTTAGACCTATGTATATTAGTCCAATATATACACGCTTTGCCTTTGCTGCTACATATTCAATATGGTCTGTGAACATTAATTTTTCGTCAAGAAGTAATCCTAGAGACTAGTATTTACGCACAAATTGCAACTTTTCGCCATATAATTTTAAACATGGATTCCTTATATTTTCCTTACTATGCCCACACCACATGATCTTAGTTTTTGAGATAGATAACCGTAATCCATATTTTCTTGTTATTTCCTCTAATATCATTATAGCGGCTTGACCCTTTTTTTGCAACTGTAAGCGACTGGTACCTTCTATCAAGAGAGTCAAATCATCCGCAAAGGTAACATGCGTAATTTTTCCCGCATCAAGTCTTCTAAAATATGATCCACTATAAGGTGCCAGTACATTGGACCATTTTAGTTATAATAACATGATTTTAATTGTTTCTGCACCTCAGGTGGTCCTGATGAAGAGATAAACCTAATCTCGAAACGTTGGCAGAATAAATAAAGTAATAGAGAGGAATGTCTTACTTTTTTAAATATCTAATGAAGGTGAAGTGATAATGTAAAATGGTAAATGAAACTGATTGTCTAAAATTGTGACACATAGACTCGGGGTGGTTTGATAGTGAATTTTAATAATAAAATAGACAATATGAGAGATCTCAACTAGTTAAACACAAATTATTACTCTTTATCAGACATCATAAATACATGGCGCAAGATGGGTAATTATTGTTGTAAAATGGGGATATTTTTAACTTTTGCCCATTTTGTTAAACGTGGGAATAATTCTTCAGTGAACGTCATCGACTTCTATCTTCGGGAATTACGTGACCATTAATGTTTTACCTTTAACAAAGATATCGGTATTCGGAATTTCTTTGGATGTCACGTTCTGAAGTGGGATCAATTTTGGGTCGCATTATCTTTCTAGTACATGTGAACAAAAAACTTCCTCTGCTTGATCATCTGATTACTTTAATTGCTATTAGCAGACGAGGTCTAATCTTTACTGATCATCAAAGAGTCTTCAGAGAGATACACTTATCTTCAAACAAACAAAAAGGCTGCAACCCGAGGGACAAGAACAACAAGACTTGCAGAATGGTTTTTACGTATTTTTTGTGTGAAGACGTCCTGAAATAAATTACAAAAAGCTTTATTCAGAATCTTTTTCTTATTTTTGAAATCGTTTTGCAACATCAAAATTCTTCGTGAAGATTAGGAAATTCGTCTTAGAGGTTTAATCCATAAGAAACGAGTCTACAACTGTTCGTAATAATACATTTCCATTTTCTTTCAAACGCAGAGTTGAAAAATACTTCAAATCTTTCTAGAAGTGATTTTCTATAACTGATCGTGCCATATACAAAATATTAGAAATTTAAAGTAAATACGAAAACGCAAATAATTTTTACATTTTCATCTTGACGCGTGATTGTGGATGGAACAATCTCTTTTTTTCAATTTACGTTAACATTATAGTTATTTGCAGTTTTCTCACGTTTTTGAAGGGGCCATAATAGTTTTGTTCCTTAAATGGTGCCAAATTTCCTGTTCCAATGCATCAATTATTGTACTTTTTTTGTGGGGCTTTAGGGCTCGTCAACATCGAGGTCATTAGAGCCCATAATTATTGTACTATAAAACCAAATTATATTCACATAAAGAGACTCAAATAGCCGAGTCTCTACGTCACAAGCGATAGCAGCCAAGCACAGAACACACAAGGGATTTGAAAAAGAATATCAACTGTTATCACCATTTTATCACATTCTGTGAGTTAACTCGCTTCACACGATACATTTTGCGCTTCAATATTGCATGCAATGTTTTGCGAAGTCTGCCATCCAATCTCTCAAGGCCCGTTTCACGGAGCAAGCCGCCTAGTAGGTAACCCGGCAAGCAGCGAGGTAAGTTATCTGCCTACGAAATCTGTTTACACAGGGCAAGTAACCTGTTTGGCAGCTTGCCTGTAAATTACAAGTGTGCTCGTCGGTCCTAAAGTGAAATGAGAGGTATGGTTCGCCATATATTTATGGGTGAACCATCACACGAATCGTGTAAACTGCTTCTGGATGAGTTTGAAAAAACGGAATCGTTGACTAAAGGGCGGTTGCAATACTCATGGCCCGTCGTTGCATTTAATAAATAAATACATTCTTCGGATATTTTAAACATTTGTATCAAAAATTGCATTAAAATTCTACCCAAAATGTTGCTATACTAAACCATTTTATGCACAGAATTCACGTTCTGAACGGTAGTTGGCTGATCAAAACATTAGAAACATGGAAAATGGAGATTCAACAAATTAGTAACGAAACATTATGCATCTACGAACAATTATGCATCTAACCTCACATTCTGCTTTGCGGGGTAGGGTGAGGCAGGTTACCTGCCTCATCTACTCTGAGGCAAGTCCTACCTCGTGAAATTACAGACAGATTGTCTCATTTTTGACGCAGGTTACCTGCCAGGCAGTTTACCTCGTGCAAGCGGACCTTAAAGGTAGAAAATTGTCATTACTGTCACTCTGCATTCTGGTGTGAGAGGTGTGGAAAATAACCCATATTCTAATTCTTGTGCGGTTTTGCATGCTAAGGTTGAGTGTCAACTGGAAACTTTGCGTCTCGTCCCGTGACTGTAACAACTAAATGACACACCGTTCGAAAATAGACCGTCATAGCACTGATATATCTTTTTTTCTGTCTGAAAAGTAAATTAAATACCATTTGTGTGAGAAAAATTATCGTGGATGTTACAATGGGAAGTCAACACCGACTATTAAAAAAGTATTTTCGGTTTCCTTATTAATCGGCAATCGAATGTAAAACGCAACTTCATTTGACAAACATACATTAAGGAATGAAATCACTTCAAGGGAAAATTTGCAGAATGAAGTGTTGTCAGTTAGTTAATATAATTTATAATAAATTGCAAAACTGAATCATGTGGTAAGATGTCATAAATTATTTGCCGTGACAAATTATATCATTTTGAGTGATGCAACCGACCTATAAGTGGAAACCACATCTTTCTGAACCACAGACATCAAAGGTCATTGGAAGCATAAATGCAATATTCTTCTTCTTAAATGGCGCTACAACTCGCTGTGAGTCTTGGCCTGTTCAATAACGTTTTGCCAAGCTTTCCTATCACCGCTACTTTTCCTCCAATTTTGGATTTGCAATTTTCTGATATCTTTAATGACATTATCCTCCTATTTTAGTTTTGGCCTTCTTCTATGTCTTGTAACTATGGGCTGCCACTTTATCTCTTTGGTAATTCTTTTATCTACATGTCCAAGTCAGGCCAGCCTTCTTGATTTAATCTCTCACTATATTTCTTTTATTAATATGGGATTCTATTTCATCACTGGTTAACCTTCCGTAGACTTATCTTAACAGGACCTAGAATTCTCCGTAAAATCCTTCGTTCTGTCCGTAAGAGTTTTTTGCTCGATTTGTTTTTTCTTCACCCACGTTTCACAACCATACATAATTACCGGTTTTATCAGAGTATTGTAAAATTTATTTTGGTGTTTTTGGATAACATTTTGTTATATATTAATGCTTCATACGTATAAGATCTCTTTCCTGCACTTATTCTTCTTTTATTTCTTCCTCTACTGAATTGTTGGAATTTACTATTGCCCCTAGATATTTGAAGGAATGTTCATTCTCAATTTCATCACTTCCTATTCTGATTGTCTGACAGAATATTGGTTTTCTGTTGCACTTCACATACTTCGTTTTATCTGTATTTACTATAAGACCAACTTCCCCTGCCTCTATTTTGAGTTTCAAGTATCTGTCAACCACGGCACCTTGTGTTCTAGCTAGTATTAACACATCATCCTCATACGCACATATCTCAACCTATTTAAGATGTGTCCTCTTGCGTCTAACATCTTAATGATCCTGTCTAAAACCAAAGTAAAAAGTAGTGCAGGAAGCGCATCACCTTGTCGAACACCTTTACTGATCTTACAACGTTCAGAAAGTTGATTATTAATTTTAACTTGTACCGTGGTGTTAAGCAGAGTGAGTTGGGTAAGTATTGTTAGTTTAGGTGGAATTTTATATATTAGCAGTGTTCCGATTATTGCAGATCTTTAATAATAATAATAATAATATGCATCTTTATTTGGCGACGTTAAAGCAAATTCCTTTTCTTACACTTAACCTCTATGTGAATACATTTACATGGAAAAATAACTATAAATGACATTATCTGTGCGATAAAAAAAATAAACTAAGAAAAATTTTAAAAAGAAAGAGATTTAAGAAAGGAAAGAATAACTCATTCATCCACCCATTCATCCATCATTCACACAGTGGTCCTTGTGTTAATGCAACTCCGAGAGCAAAGAGGATAGCAATGTATTGGAGAACGAGTATTTTGTTGAAATATTCCTTACATTATTATCAAGGTTGTTTCACAGTTTGGCCGCCTCGATAGAGAAAGAACGAGAAAATTTCTAAGTTTTGTGTCTGGGAATTAAAAGAACTAATTTGGAAGAAGAACAAGTATTTAGATTATGTCGGAAAGAAGTTGGAAAAAGGAATGGAGATAGGGTGGGGTTTTAGTGAAAGTATTTTATGAAGAAAAAGGAGAGAATGCAATTTCCGTTGGTCTTTCAGTTTCATCCTACCTGCTTTCATGTAGTAGTCGGTCAAGTGATCGTATCGTTTCAGTTCGAAAGTAAAGCGAATGCAGGTATTCTGAATCTTTTGAAGTCTGTCTGAGAGAGTGGAATATACGTGATATCTGTCCATGATAGTGTTTCGTCCATTATAATACCGAGATTTTTTACGTTTGGAGAAAAGGGAATTTTCACATCAATACAAAGGTCTGAATGAAGCATGGATCTACACCGACCAAGTGATTTTTTATTCCAGAATATTATTGCCTGGCATTTTCTGGGGTTAATTAACATATTAATGCTTAGTGACCACAGTCGGATTCTTTCAAGTTCATCATTAAGTAAATGTATATTTTTGCCTAGTTGATGTGAAGCGCAGAAAGAGTACAATTGGAAGTCATCGGCGTAGATGTGGCAGCATGATGAAAGTACGGAATTCGGAAGGTAGTTGATGAATAAGGAAAAGAGTAAAGGCGAAAGAATACCAGGTAGAGGCAACCAGGTAGAAAACTTTCCATTGTGGGTGACACACTGAGTGCGTCCTCGTAAGTAGGAGTTCAACCATTTGATGCACGGTTTGGAGAGTGAAAAGAAGGCAGATAGTTTAGCTTCTAAAATATAAAAGTCCACTGTGTTGAATCCTTTGCTGAAGTTGAGGAGAATGAGTACAGTCACATCCTCTGCATCTAAGGTCATCTTGATGTCTTCAGAAATTTTAGTAAGAGCCGTTTGTGTGCTATGGCCTGGGCGAAATCCTGACTGAAACATGTCCAGTTTATCTGTTTTGAAAAAATGCTCGGTGATTTGACTGTGAACAATATATTCTAACGCTTTTGAGAGTGTTGGTAAGATGCTGATGAGGCGGAAATCATCTAAAGATGAGGGGGAAGTATATTTGGGAATTGGTGTGACCAGGGATTGTTTCCATGTTGACGGGAAAAAGTCCGAGTTAAGTGACTCATTAAAGATGTCTGTGATAATATGAATAATAAACGGTAGTGTTTTATGAATCATCATGGCGGAGATACCATCAATGCTAGTTCTCGATTTGATTTTGATAATTGCTTTAGAAACATAAACAGTCACATTCGATAAATAAAATTGTTCCTGGAGCAGCGTTCTTCCGTATCACTTCAATGCGTTTCTCTTGCTTTTCTAATAACTGATCGTATGAGTTGTGAGCAAAATGGGAGTTCGGATCTTCTAGAGGAGCATATAAGTTATGAGTTGATATATTATTACCTACTCCAAATTTCTTTACGTGATTCCATATGGAGGAAGAAGAACTTCTTGTACTTAGAACGGAATTAGCGTAACTTTTCTTAGCGTTTCTGGCAGATTGAGTACATTTATTGCGAAGCTTTTTGTGTAGAGAAAAATAATATTCTGTGAGTGGAGGATCATTTTTAGAGTTGTATCTGAATGTACGAAAGACTGCGTCTCTTTGGGACATTAGAAATCGAATTTCATCGTTAAGCCAAGGGGTTGGGGAGCGCTTCACTTTTATTGCTTTTAGAGGATAGATGCTATCGAATACTTGGGTTATAAATTGACTTAAGCAAGATATTTTATCATCCAGATTGTTAAGAGCATAGATTTGACTCTATGGGATGGAGTTTGCCCTTTGAAAAAGCATTATCTCATCAAAATTGTTAAAATTACGAGAGTATACTATACGTGGTTCACGTTTCGGTACTTTAAGTCAAAATATGGCATACACAATATCGTGGTGTGATAGGCCGGGAGCAGTATGTTGCCCATACTTAAGAATATGTTCTTTTTTTATGTAAATATATAATCAAGCCAAGATGGATCTGTGGAGGCATTGTGTTGATAGGTGTTTTGAAGTGGGCAAACGGTCAAGTTGTAAGATGAGAAAGTGTTTAGAAGAGTTTTGCCCAGTGACGATTTGTTTACGTCTGTATTGAAGTCCTCCATTATAACACAATTATTATAATTAATGAAAATGTGGAAATTGCTTCTTCAAGCTCAGTAAAGTCACTGCCTGAGGGATTATAAACGACTCCAATGAGAATTTTCTGTTTTTTATCAAGATATCCATAAGTAGAAATTCGTTGGTATTTTCGCAAGCGTTTTCACATTTTGAAATAATTTTCCCTTTGTAATCACTTCTTCAGTATAAAGCGACACCGCCTCCGCGTTTGATAAACCGGTCGTTTCTGAAAAGTGAGAAATTAGGAGGGAGAAAGTTTTCAGATTTATGATGGGGCTGAAGCCATGTTTCAGAAACCAGAGCAATGTCGAACATCGAACTGCAAACAATCTCGTTAAAGTACTCGAAGTGAGCGGGAATGAACTGTGCGTTCAGATGCATGATTTTGAGGCATCGTGGGTGCTTGAGGCCGGCGGAGCGCAACTCTTCGGAGGGTGAAGGGGTGGGAAGTGTCGATAGCGTTGAAAAATCCGTCGTTGCTCGTGAAGTGGCAGTGGGGGGAAGGGGAAAGGGTGCGGTCGACCACTGTGAAATGTTCAACAGCGCTTTCCCCCTCATCCATTGCCAATATAAGGAAGTAAAATGACACCTCTATCTCACTCGGGGTGCAAATAACCAGTTGACCATCACTAACATACTCTGACAAGGAGATTGAAAGAAACATAATAAACAATATGAAATTAGAATCAATAGAGACAGATAATAAAACATGCATACGAAGATCAGTAAAGAAATAGACGAGAAGTTAATATAATTCTAGAAGATAAAAGTGAATAGTAAATCTTAGTTCTGAATCTTCGAGCATTTGGCACCCGGTAATTGTTCAAATATCCTGCATCCTTGTTGCTCTTACAAACATATTGTCTTTCTTTATCATTACAACCCCGTCGTTAGTCCACACGTTGTGTAGCCCGTAGCGCGAGATGACTTCCTTAACCATGGCATGGCGCACCGCTGTAAGATCTTCTCTAATAGTTTCGCGTTGCCCCTTAAGTTTCTTTTTATTACGAAACACTTCGGAACGCACACGGTAATTTGCTAACTTGACCATTACAGGTATAACTTTACCATCCACGCGTGGGCCAAACCTATGAACTCGCTCAATGTCAGTGACTTCACTCTTTTTAAAACACTAATTACTTTTTCTTCACAATTCTCACCTTGAGACTCTGAGACTCCAAACACTCGGAGATTGTTTCGTCTTGAGTATTGTTTCAATTCGTCGAAACCATTGTTTATTTTCGATTTTAAAAATTTGATTTCTGCGCGTCTTTTTTTCCTCAAGTTCTTTTTTTAAGTCTTCGATAAACCGACATAGAACTGGATAGAATCACGGAGCTGTTGTTCTACGACTTTGGCGACTTGGTCCGCCAAAGACTCTGCCAGCATGGATCCAACTTCAGTTTCCTAACGCACTCAGCAGCGCTTGAACGTGATTTTCAGCCAGGTGTTGGCACCACTGGCTGGAGTAGGACGCTTGTTAGAGTTGTTCCTCTGGTTTGTCACGGCAAAATAACAAATATAAAAAAACTTGAAAAGAAGATTAAAAACTTAATTGTAAAAACTGTGCACTGACACTTGAGCAATCAAACAACTCTAAGCACGATATCACTCGACTTCCTTTTCCCACTGAAATTTCACTAAATACCGGGAGTCAACCCGCGCGTGTTACTCGGTCATAGCCGCCATGAACTATGTGTCGAATGCTTGCTTAAAGTCGATAAATAAGCAATATAAGTCCATATCAAATTCATGGGCTTTTTCAAGGATTTGTTTGATAATATGTATACTATCTGTTGTTGACCGATCAGGACGAAAGCTCATTTGAAATTCCCCTAATTCAAAGTCTACTACTGGTGTAACAATATGGAAAAGAGTTTGTAAGTTACATTCAATACCGTAATTGCTCTATAATTTTTGCAACATCTTGGATCTCCTTTCTTGAAAACCGGGCATAATATTCCATTCAGTCATTTTTTAGGCATTTCTTCTTTCTCCCAGATGTTTACCATGAATTTCCGGATTCTTTCGAGGTCTCCATTTTTTAGCAATTCTACAGTTATATTGTCTGATCCAGATATTTGTTATTCCTTAAAGTTGTTATAACTTGTTTAAACTCACTGAATGTTGGTGGCCCTACTTCATCTTCGCTGAAGCTTAAGTCCATTCTATATGTGACCTCATGCTCATTTATATTCATTAGGTTACAATAGTAGTTCTTCCAAGTTCTGAGAATTTCTACTTTTTTACAAACTATCATTCCTTACCTCATTTTTTTTCGCATTCTCTATTACTGAGATCTTCTCGTCGAGCCATTTTTTCTTCTTTCGTCTTCTTATTATTCTGTCATTTTTTCGTTTCTTTTTATAATTCGCCTCGCTGGCTCATGTTTTTCTTCGCAGATATTGTTTCCTGGCTTTTTTTTCCTCCTACATAGCTTTCTTACATTCTTCATCCCACCAATAGCTTCTGATATTCCTTCGTTTATATCCTATAATATCTTCTGCCACTTGGATAATTGAACTTTTTATATTGTTCCATTCCTCTTCAGTGTTGTCTGATTTGGGTATCCCTTCCAACTTGATTTGAACTATATTTTTATATTCTGCTATTTTATTCCTGTTGCTAAGAATGTCATTATTCCACCTTCGACTATTAGCCTGAATTGGGAATGGTTCACTAAAACGTGGTATATTTTATTGATAGTTTCTTTTTCAGGGGACACCCAGGTACCCTTGTGTAATATCTTATACTGGAATTGGGTGTTGACTATGCAGAGATTATTTTCAATGGCAAAGTTGGCTAATATCTTCCCATTATCATTAGTTTCTTAATGCATAGTTTGTTAACCAACAACCTCTCTGTAACTGATTTCTTGCCCTAGTTTAGCATTAAAATCTCCTAGTACTGTGGTTATATCATTCTTTTGTATTTTATCCATTGTTGACTGCAGCACTTCATAGAATATATCTCTAATTTCGTCTTCCTTATCTTCAGCTGGTGCGTGCACTGATATCAAAGTTACATTATGAAATTTTCCTTTTATTCTAATCTTACATAATCTTTCGCTGATTAGTTCAAACCCCAGCATACATTTATCAATCTTTTTCAACGTCATAACAACGACTCCGAGATGTCCTTTATGTTGCTTGTTGCCTGAGTAATAGAGGGAATAATTGTTTTTTGTTTATTCGCCCAAAATCTTTCGATGTTTTTTCTTGTATTGCCACGAGTTCTATTTTGGTCTTCATAATTTAACCATTCGGTTTTTTTCTGTTTGAAGCATTCCACGTTCCTATATTCAAAATTTCAGCTCTTGTCCGTTTAACATGCCTGCGTCGTCGTAAAGTGATAGGGGAGGCTTTATTATTCTAAACATTAGAAGCTGTTTTAATTTTTACCAGAATAAGATGCTGGCGTAGACTTAACCCCCGTTTTCTTGGAGGACCGAGGATTTGTATAAGGATTTCTCCACTAGGAAGATTGCCTGCCACAGCTACAGAGTCCTTCTTACCCCTGGTTTTCTGTCAGGATTTTCCTTCCCTTAGCCTTTGGGCTATTCCCTATCCGCAAGAAAGCGGGGGCAGCACTTATTTGATGGCGGTGCTTATTCACCATGCCACAGAACCAGTATCGAGCTCATGTGGTATTTAATGAGTGTAAACCCGCCAGAGTCTACACTCGCACGCTCATTATTCATGCCGCCTCGGTACGGGAGGATTCAGGTTTAGCCATCACTACACCTAGTATGAATATCTACGGACTCTTTTGCTATCCACCACCCTGTGAACCTGCCCAGTAGCTGAGGCTCGCCCTGAGATAAATGCAATATTGGAGCATAAAATGCATCGTGAGAAGCAAACTCTAGTCGTAGTTTTGATACAAAAGTGAATAATGTGAGCTAGGGCCTAACGAATTGGGAAAGTTTGGGCAATTCTTTGACGAGGATGCATGATTAAGATTTTTGACTGGAAGGATCCTCCTCCGTTGGCTTTTACTGACATACTACTGTAGGCTGTGCAATTATCGACAAATAACAATTTTTGGTTTCCGCACCATTTCGGTACTCATTCTTTTTAACTAATCTGCAAAGATAAACGATGTCACCCGGGCCTTCTTGTTATTTTGATAATTAACAGGTAAAGTTTTGATTCCTTTGAAGAATCTTGATTTCCCAAAAAAAGAAGCGGCAGCTTTTCAGTTCCTGACATAGACCATAAAAGTACAGTGATCCGATCATTGATAAGTTTTATTGGGGGAAAACTAGAAGAATAGACCCGTTTCAAAGGCATTGAAGATGTTATAGGGGAATTTTATTAAATATCTGCAACGAATGTTATTCTGGAATATTAGGTATTGAACTAGGAACCAACAGTACAGTATTGCTCTGGAGATTACAAAAGTCGTATTAAAGACTATTATTCTTAATAAAAAGTACTAGCAGACAGTTATGTAAAGTTGTTTAGTCTTCTTCCCGAAAGGCTAAAAATAGCGCGCAGTTTAACATAATATTGCAATTGACAGTGATTATGTCTATTGTAAGTAAATATGAGTCAAACACAAAGAACACACAAATATTACGGTCAAAAAAAGGGAGAACTTTGAAAATTCAAGAGATTTTAAAACCACATTTTTAAATCTCTTATATCTCAGAAACTATAAATTTGATTTAAAAAATGTTTTCTACAAATAAATGTTGAAAATTAAATTATCTAACTTTTTTATTATAGCTATTTTGGTCGTTACTAGTACTGAAAACGAAATAATTGCGAAAAAGTCAATTTCACCTCCATTTTTTCAAGATGGTGTCGCGAACGGCATTGCTTCGAGGTCGAAAACTCAAAATTTTAATTTTTAAATTTTTAGTACCTCTAATGAAAGAAGTATGCCGAATATGAACTCACCGTGGCCTTTCGCAAGGTCGGATCTACTAGTTCCCGGACTAATATAGGATTTTTTATTATGAACCCCTGACTTCTAATAATTTGAAGACCACAACAAAAATAGTTGAAAAAACTGTTTACACCATTGAAATTGTCATTTCAACATACACAAGTAAAAAATTTGGTTTTATGAGGAGATATTAATTTTTTAAATGTCCCAAACACAACAGCGATCATTCGCCCAATAAGAATTATTTTTGGTAGTCAGTTAATTTTATAAAAAACATTTAGGTCGACGTGTCGGCAAAAACCGTACAAATATCATATTTCTTGGAACATTTCCGGTTTACAAAAATTAATATTCATTCATAAAACTAAATATTTCACTTGCGTTCACTTGTGTATACGCAGAAAAGTGACAGATCCAATGGTGTTTACTGTTGTCTTTTATACGATTTGTGTTATGCTCTCCACAGTTATTAGAAGCCAGAGGCCTAGAAAATATAATAGCAAATAATAGCAGTGATTACTAAGTGTTGTGAATTACTTCGTTACCACCATACATGGACTGAGTTCACTAGTTTCGGTTTCGCCGCTCGCTCAGAATACGATCAAAATATTTTGCGTGTGGTGTCCTTGGGAAGTCGACTCCCGTAAACCTACGAAAACTCACTTCTCCATTTCCGGGGAAGGCAAAGGAGACGCGGATAGCAAATAATGCGTAATACACATTCTGTTTTTGATTTGTTGTTGTTGTTTTTGTTTTGTTTGGTTTTGCAACCGCGGAACATTGGCAAGAACTGCTGTGACACCTTCGCTAAACTGGATGGGCGCATCGTTCTGTCGATGTTTCTTTCTCAATTATCCTCGTTGATAAGTTCATCAAGTGTATCTACAAAAGGTCACCTCTTTGGGATAAACATCATCCTCAATATTCAGATAAGAATATTCAGGAAAGGACATAGGTGGAAGAGGGAGAAATGATATTCAGTGACAGGTGGATGGAAGACTGAAATTGCAGAATAAGAGGTATCAAACACGTATTCGTTTTCCATCGAGGGTTAGAAGGAAAGAGTTCAAATGCCATATTCTTTGGGCGATGTTTGTTCTTAAAAATTGTGTTTATATTGTGGTATTTTATTTTATATCATTAATTAAATTATGTTTTTAATTTACATACTGTATTTTATTTTTTAATGTAATTAATTTATGTCCACGAGTTGAAATTTTTTAAGAATGCAAAGTCAATATAAAAATTTCCTCGAAACCATCTAGAAATGTTATATGGGATGAAGGTTCCTAAAATTGATTCTACAAGTAGGAGTGCTGAGGCGATCTCTCAGCTTATTGAAGGCGATATTCGACGTAATGTACACTACCCATCAAAATTAAAGCATCAGAATTTCGAACTAGGATTTTAACTAGAACAAATGTTTATATCAAAGCGAAACTCCACCTCGATATAGTTTAGGTGACATAGTTTGTACACTAGTAGAATTTTTTCCGCATCATCATTGGGGTGGCACCCCCTCCAATGAATAGAAATCGCGCGTTTTAAGATTGAAAACGATTCTTAAAAGAATGTTGCATAGTTCGGCCTGAAAATCGTATCAGTAGAGGTCCATCAACTTTCATTTAAAACCTAATTGAGTGTTTCCGACTCGAACAAAAACTACTCTTACATTACACCCTTAACTTTGCCGTACCTCTACGATTGATTCAGTTGAGTGACTTATTTTCTACTGATCAGGCTTTAGGACGACGACATCAATGTTCCCTAAAAGTTTGCGAAAAAAAATCAAAATTTTACTCGTTTTGTGGGGGTTGCATTTCGGCCCTTTGCGTTTCATTCCTCGTAGGTGGTCGGTCTAAACAAACCTTACGTGTGTCTCGCAACCCTTTCTGTTCGTTGATACACATTCTGAACGTCAGACTGACCGCTGAAGTCCCCAAAGAGCTGTTACCACCCGCTTTCAACCCTCTCAGAAAATCTGAGTTGGAGCAGATTTTCGGAAAATTTGAACAAAGATCAAGTGTATTTAGTGTTAAAACAATAGCACCTAACGTTTTTCAAAGTTCACGTCATGTTATGTTAAAACTACTACTGAAATTCGGACCCTATATCGACATTTCGTTAAAATGTTTACATTTTGAGATTTGCACTGTGTTTAAGTGGTGTACTTGGAATGGTGACAACTACCCATTTAACTCCTTTTTTAAATCGATAGTTTTCAAACATATAACCTCAAAGTTAAATGAAAATCAATGAATTCAGAGATCTTAATTATGCGCTATGTTTACTAACCGTTTACACATGTAAAATGTATTTTCCTTCTGTCTGAATATTGAAATGATTTGTAATTACTTACATATTTGCATGTCATTCTGTAAAGTGTGTACATTTTTGTATGTTTTCTTCGTTGTTTATAATTTTTTATATTAACACAAGTGAATTTCAATAACAAAGAAGTAGTGAAATATAAAAATGAACATGTTTTTAGGATATTACATAAGAACCCCGGGCAACGCCGACTAGTTACGTATAAATTCAGGCCCGGAGTTTTCTCCGGTTTTCCTTCGGGTAGATATGGATTTTTATACATTTTTTTAGGCTCTTGTCTATTGAAATAATAAATATCTTATTTATAGTTATTTCCATATTAACAATTTAGAATGAATGTTGCGATTAATCTATAGTTCATAATAATACTTGTGAAATAGAACGGTTTTTTGTTTTATTAAATACAAATTTGTCGGTATTATGTTAATATTATAACACGAACCCAACTACTTCTATTCTTATCTTAGGAGAGTGCTGAATTAGTTAAATCGTCTCTAACTTGATCGGACGATCCCTTGCTTCCTTCCGGACGAATCACCTGTGAATCGATTCCCCAGTATGTACGTTTAAAACCGGTAATTAGTTATTGCAAAAAGCTCAGAAAACCACTGGTGGTTTTTTTTACAATAAATATTGCAAAGAGCAATTCTTTTACGTTTTTATTATTTTAAAAGGTATTCTACTACAAATTGCAAATATCAATAACAAGGATACAACAATGCGCGCTGTACGTTAATTAGTTGCTTAGATACGTTTTATTATTTTTCCCGATATTTTTGTCAACAATTGTCGCATTACGCCTAAAATATTTACTTTCCTAAACGAAAGTGGAAATTGGTTGGAAGTCCCTACAGTTGAACCCCTTTTCATTTAGGTTCGGTTAATAATGTCAAAATCCCCATTTTTATTGTAAAAAAGGAGTATTTTCGGTGCGAAATAATTTGTGCTTGATCCTCTGCTATTAAATTATATCCTCTGCTGTTTAAACTATTATTAAACTATATCCTGTGCTGTTCTTGTGTTAAATTGCAAACGTATTGACATTCTATTAGTATTATAACTCGCAGCTAACTTTTTATCTTATCTAGGAATTTTTGCTGAAATTTTTGAATCCGCTTCTGCCTTAGGGCCCTTGATCGGAATTGATAGTATGGTCCCTTGCTTGCTTCCGGAGAGTAAATTAGTTTATTGTCCTCCACGTGGTCATACGCAGTTTGTACTGCTATTTTGACAATAAATTTAAATTTAAATATTACGAGTGCGAATTTCTAATTTTGGCAGATAAAAGTATGGCAAATATAGAACCAACAAAAATTAGTGACCAATATGAGTCGAATAAGCTATTTTATTTTAAAAAATCACTGAGTCTTTGTTTATTACAAATAACACATCGGTAAACGGTTTTCGATAAATAATGAGATGTTATCGGCAATGATTTTGTAAATAATTACAGCGGAATTGTTCAAACAAGTTTAAGTGAGCAGCGATGAAGTTTAATAAAAGAGCGCGAAACACGTCTTACCCTCTATTCTTTTCGTTTTCTTTATAATATTTGCGCGACTCTAAATGCTTTCACTTCAAAAAATTCCGTAATGTTAGATTTTGTACTTTTTAAAAAACGAAGAACATTTATTTAAAGACTGTTAGCCTAGATAACGCTAACTTTTGAGCCACATAGCAATTACACTATCAGCAAGAGTCTTTTAATTGATTACCATAGTATTAGTATTGCCAAAAAGAACAATTTTCGAGAAAAAATAATTCCCTTTTTGGCACTCAGAACATTTTCCATTTACATAACCCACTACATACTACGCGCCATGAAGAGAGCAACTACGCGCATCACAGACTTTATTTTAGCGAACTCGAAGTTCATTATAATACAAGAACATATTCCAAAATCAAACATTTCTTTGAACATTATTAAATGATAAGCTCGTGGAATACATATAGTTTTTACCAGACGTAAATAACATTTTAAAAACTAGTTGCACCAATTTGACAATAAACAGTCGACATTTTTTTGATTGATACTGTCGTGAAGGTTGACTGCTGCTGTAACTTTATTTTCTGAGTGGGCATGCTTCACGATACTCTCATTGCTTATTCGCATAGACAAAAGCGCGTAATATGAATTAATACGGCGGGGAGAGCCATTTTTAGGCACTGCGGCATACAATACGGCGGGGAGAGCCATTTTTAGGCACTGCGGCATACAATGAGAATTACGCGGCATCATCTGCGCGTAAGTACCTGAAGATCTTTCGAGACTAAATTTTTATTCCCTTATCAGATGTTCATCGTTTATTATCTCAATAAAAATAAAACGCAATGATTTTTACTTTCAATAGAAACTACCACCATTTATTAGTGGTAAATCATTTGCAGGTGTTCGTATCGGCCTCTCCGGACCATTGGTGTCGAGTACCGGAATTAGACGCATTCTCCATCGCTCCAGAACTCCAGAAGAACCTCGCCATTCCAGTCGCAGAATCCACCAACGGACGTCCTGGAGGTAGGTCGACAAAATTATTCATAATTCTGATATAGGATCTTTCAAAAAGGATTAAATGTGAAGGATTGTGATGTAGGTCAGATTTGAGGACTGAGGAGTACCTGAACACAATCTACGAGGTATTTTTCAGTACTACAAAGAACCATTACCACTGCATACATAAAATATTCTTCCTTTGAAAGTGAAAAATAATTTTTTTTAATGTTCAGAATCCTAGATGTTACGATTCAAAAGATTTACGAAAGCAGGAATGGGAAAGGTCAATGCTTAACGAGGCTGTACGGCGTATTTTATTACATAATGATGATTGTTGTATTACTTGCATACCCCATCGCAACACCGATTGCGATAACATATAAAATGAAAAAAATAATAGAATTGAAATTAGTTCATTGAAAATAAATCTCCCCAAACGTTCACTATGAATTTTTGTGAGATCATAATGTTAGTGATAACATGTCTTCCAACAAAATCTATAGGACCAAGATTCTTAACCTCACATTAACAATACCAGTACTTACAATGCAGATTACCGACTAATTAAAACTATTTTATGTTGCACAGAATGCATAGGACACAGAGGCATAAAGATAGACATAAATGACTTAATTGTCTTCCTCTTTGGTATAGTATTGCTATGATACATGTTTAATGGATCGCTTATCCTTACCTACAGCTACACATGGAATATTCAGAATAATTCACCAAGTTATGTTTTCCTTGTCAATACTGGTGATAGTGCAGTATGGAATATCTTAACCCCAGAAAAACTACTAAACGGGATGAAACGAAACTTGCACGGTTGCATTCCTTAGCGTTGGAGACAAGCATCGAGTTGCAGTACGAAAAACAAATATACCGCACGGAAAATGTCAAATGAAGCTACTAAGCGAGCAATAATTGTACGTATATTGTGGATTTACATAGATATGTATATTGTGGAGTTTTTCTCGTAAACGCCTCCCCAATTTTGATAAAATTCACAGAGCTGAAGTATTTTGGTATAAAAAAGGTATCTAAGGTTCGTACAAATAGGGTAAACAAATTAATACAGTTTGATATTAATATTATTATTATTGTTATTATTTTTAATATATTTGTCTCGATTGAGTACATTGTTTCTGATAGCTTCTCAGGAACTTCAGATCCGGAAATTCTTTCGTATATATTACCTTCCCAAAACGTCCTTCTTCGTATTCACTTAGAAGTCAGAGGAACAGACCCTATGACTCAAGCTTCGCCAATACAAAAGAAGGAATGTCTGATGTACATTTATTTAAACTTAAGAAACGATGTAAACGATACGTTTAGTCTTCTTTGTTTCTGGTTCAGAATACAGCGCAATTTGGAAGTAAAAGGTTGGTGAGGGGGCAAAGAAATGCGGTTATATCTTTTCGTCCGCCTTTTATATTGCGTTATTTATTTTGCGTTTTACTTTCTCATATACGTAGTATATAGACAGTATTGTAATCGTGAAAAAATTCGAAAACGAGATTTTTGCGGAAATATCCGTTTTGGAGACCCCTGATTCCGAATGAGTGGTTTTTGGTATAACGTCCGTCCGTCTGTGCGCAGCGATTCTGAGTAAATGGATGAATCAATTTAATTCATACTTCGTATTTACGATAGATTTTACTTGTCGATTTTACTTGTCGATGCTTGTTTCTTCTTTACAACAAAGGTTACATGAATGTCAAAGTACTCTTTTGAATGCATCTCAAAAACAGCTCCAACTATTTTGCTTAAATTTTCTGTACGTAAAGTACAATTAGTATACATTACATCCGCATTAACGGTATTTCGCTTGAAACTTTGGTATAGCCGCAGTAAAATAATTTCTCTTACATTTACGCATTTATTTACCATTTAAAGAACCTTGAATATTATTTAACATGGATGAAGCAGAGGTAGAGTAGAATAATATTCTGAATATTTATTTTATTCTCAAATCTCTAATATAAGACAGTAATTTGTTGAATTATTGGCTTTGAGTTCGACTAAAATGTTATAGTTCATTACACTATCATGTACATTTTTAATTAATGGTTTTTTCTTGCACTTATTATATGTTAATGGCCCGTAGTTTTAAGTTTGCCAATGGTGTGAATCCAAAGAGTACATATTTGTAGACGTATCATTTTAATATTTTACTTTTAAATGAAAACAGAGGAATATCTACTTCTTACGTTTTTCTAGGTATCGTTAACCTTTTACCTACACCCGACCTCTACGCACCAGTCGTAACCTCTTATCCGGTAATGTTGCATCTTTTGACTCATGTTCTTGTTAATTTGTTCATGCTGTGTGTCATATTTAATGTTCGTGCATATTATTTGATGCGTGAGGATCTTCATTTTATATTATTATCATTTGAAAAATTAACTTGGTTACGTTTTTTTGTCTTGAATGTAATGTGTGATGAATCTTTTTGTTTATTTTTCATGATTTTTTAATTCAATGCTTTATAGCAGATCAATCGTTAAAAATAGTATTATTGTAAACATATTTCAACACTTAAAGAATTCTGTGACGAGATAGATAAGGAGCGTTTCGAAATAGCATGAAGTAAATTAAACAAACAGTATCACCTGTCTAACAGAAATTAATCATTGATAAGATTAATGTTTATTAATATTTTTTTGTTTTTAATGTTTAATGTTTTAAATTTTTTGTTTTTGTGTTTAATGTTTTTAATATTAATGTTTTTTAATTAAATTATATAAGACTATTGATGGTCTGCTGGCTTTGTTCTAGTGTAAATAATATCCTAGTTATCTTTATATTTGTTAATAAATATATATTTTGAAATATAATATAAATCTTTCTTATCTTATCGCTCCCAAAAACGAAAGAACAGAATTTGTATATTAGAGAATATTTTATATAAATGCTAGTAATAGTATTTCTGTAATAAAATTTTTAAATTGGGTAAAATGAGGACGACCAAAATATAGAGTAACATGTTAAAATCAACCCTCTCATAATAGAATGCTTTAATGTTGCTCTGTAGTGCAGATTGAGAAACGTATATGAGAAAGTGTGTGCAATGGTTTTGCACCACTAGTTTTATGATAGTTTACTTTTGTATCATGATATACATTAACATGCAAATGTTCCAGAAAATTTGCGTTCCTTTTTCTGCGTAAGAAAACGGATCAAACCACATAAAAGAAGTGTCGTACTAACATTAAAATATGTGTTGCTGGTTTCCTTATTTTCATCTTTTACGTTTTCCTTTCCAAGATAACAGCATTTAAAAATTAGAACAAGAGAAAAAACTAATTGACTCTTTATTTGGAGAGGATGTTACATGTCTACATGAGTCCTAACAAATAACAGCTCTGACGCGTCTGACAATTTTGGTAATCTGTATTATCATATACCCTTTATAACTGTCCTGATGTCCTGTTTACAATATTAATACTAAATATGAATCCGAGTGAAATTTGCATACAACTAGCAGACAGGGGAAAGTAGTAACTACCACATTACGATTTTGGCCGCGCATTGAAGGTTGTAAGCAGTCATATTTTGAAACATCGTCCTTGGAAGATAAAATGGTAGCATTGTCTTCAGAGTTATAAGGTCTTTCTTTTGCTGTCCATCATACAAGTATCATTATGCAAGGGAATGATTTTTTAACATTATTCAATTTTTTATAAAATTCCCAAAATATTCCCCTTGAATTAAAAATGAATACACTATTTGAATGATTTTAAGATCAGTAATGGTATATTATTGTTGCCGTCGTTAGAATTAACGGAACAGTGTTCACTCATTCTCAAGAATTTAGTTTTTATGGATATTCTCTTTATTTTAATACAGAAGGTGTATTAAACACCAATATTTTATTAGTGTTGGATGAACCCAGTGCAACCTTCTACGTTTTCTTGCACGACACGACTAGTTGGATGTGCGCGCACTGATGTACGACTCAAAGATTTGTGCTCCCAGTCTTAATGTACATGCTTCTACTCTAGAACAGAATGGGACTACAGCTTATCTGTAGGGAGAGGGAGGGAAGTTGGTTAGAAGGAGTCGACTATCGTAAGGGATGTGACCTCATTAGTTGGTTTTACAATCAATCTCAGATACTGACCGTCCAGGCGCAGTGCGCGTCACGCTTGTCAGGTATTTTGCCATGCCTTGTAATTCACTACTCCTTCTCGAGTTGCCTCAGAAACTCACCAATAAAGTGAAGTTCTCTAGTATTGTACAAGAATATGAATCATGTAAAAAAGTTGGAATTTGGTCTTCTCAATTTAGAAAACGGAAGAAATGTATCGGAAGTAAATAAAGAGTACCAAAAATGAAACTTTCTTATGTAAATCCAACATAAGAAAGTTTATCAAATTCTATTTTGATGATTCAATAAATTTTTGGTTCACTGAAGAAATAAAATTTATCCAGTTTCCTCTCATTGTGAAACTTCCAAAAATATTTTTCCTGTCTGAATCGGGAAAGGTCTTGTGGCTTCTAAAAATAGTGTGTTTTTTCATTTAAGTATTTTCCTATATTTTGTCATTAATTTACAGGACAGAAATTATACATATTTGATACCTTGCATATGCATCTGTCAGGATTTATTTCATTTATTTGAATTTTCCTCATATTTCAGTTCCCAACATGGTCATTACCTGGTTTTTATTATCCCTCATTCAATTTAAATTTAACATTTTATTACTTTAAGAATTTCTTAAATGTGGTTTTCGTTGATTTTGTCTTGTTCCTTCTATTTGTGTTACCTTTCTTGTTACTAAAATTTGTATCTCTCTTGTTCCATCATCTTGTATCTTACTATTCAATTTCCTTCTTTGACTAATTTCCTCCTTTTAGTTCTGTTATTCGTGCAGTATAATCCTTAAAAAATTTCAAATCTGTCTTGTTTCTGTGGCAGGATTCGAGAAATGTGTGGCGTACGATGTGAACTTCACTGTTCTGCTCTCGAGGGCTGGATGGTCTGTGGGGCCAGGAGGAGGCCCGCCGCCACCTCTACCCTCTCCCAATGAGACATGGCCCCGCGCACCTTGCGGACACGGCTGGAACTACGATCATCGCGACTACGACAGCACGCTGGTGACTAAGGTAGCTAATAAACATTGTTTTTCGCATAAACCGAGTGAATTATTCCGTGTCAAATGTTCTAATGACAAATAAGTTGAAGTGATATTCTTTTGACGAGGACTGTAAGATTTCGAAAATGTCCACCAAACTGAATCATTTTTTGATTGTTATAATAATCTCTGTAATCTCTGCGTTTTCCTATTCTCATGCGTTTTATGGGTTCAGATTTAACTGTTCGTTTGTGAATTACATACAAATCAAAATAATTTTGATTGGAACCGTGCAAAACGTGTAAAACCACTCTAATATTGAATGTAATTCAAATGCTTGGCAACTTTTTTCGTGTTTTTCTATTAGTTTATGGCGGGAAGAGATCAGTTAATCTATCTTGAGACTTGTTAATGAAAAAAAATAAAAATACATTTAGTTTCGAGCACGCCTCTGAATATCCGGCCGGTTGTGACGAGATGTGGCATGTTGGTTCGTCACTGCAGACAATTTATTCTTGACTCTTCTTACATGTGCATATCAACGGCAATCAGTCTTTCACCTGAAGAAGTCTCACACATGACACGAGACGTTGTGTTTTTATGTATATGTTTTAATAGTGTGTATAATGTTAAAAAAGTTTCGAGTTTCAAATCTTTGACACGTTTTCTTGGTAATTGTGAAGCGTTAGCAACATTATCAAAGAATGATAAAAAAAAATTCCTCAATAATCAGTGTACGTTACTGACGATGGCTGCTATGCAGCCGAAAAAGCTTTTTAACATTAAAACAATGAGCAACATACAAACGACCTTTAATTTATCATTCTTTAGTAAGTGTCGTTGATATCACATGTAAGAAGAGTGAAGAATAAATTGTCTGCAAAATAACATCGTTTTACTTGCAACAATAGACATACGAGTAAGTTGTCGCGGTTTTGTTTGTAGAACTCTTTGAGCCGAAAAATATTGTCAATCATAGTTGTCATCTATCTTAGACAGTTCAGGCAGCGTAAGCGATTATACCTCTCCGAAGATGGATTTTTCTCCACTTAATAGAAATTTATCGTAAAAAAACCATTTTATTTTTTTCACGGATTTTCTTAATAAAATTAAACCTATATTCTTCCTGAAGGTGTACCCTATCTCCTTGCCATTTCATCACGATCGGTTCTGTGGTTTAGTCGTGAAGAGGTAGCAAACGGACAGACACTTTCGCATTTATACACTGCCCCACAAAATTGGCGCAGCAGTAAATTCATCGCTCCATAACTTCAATGTTTTTTAAATGTATCAGAGTGATATTTGGACTCAGGAAACTCCTACGTTTTATCAAGACACTCCCTTATTTGGAGCTGTCTGTGCCACCCTCATCGTGCTGGAAACCCTTAAAGTGAAGAGAAATGCAATTTTCGAGAATATCGAGCAAAAATATCATACTTCAAAACGTCGAGGAGAGCTAATCTCATCTATAAAGACTCCATAATGTGCACTCCAGTAACTGATATTAAAAAATCACCCTCATGTGATGAACCACACCACCCCCTTCCCCCCACCTCATCTGAAAACGGTGAATTTCAAATGTTCCCAAACTACTCAGAATTGTGTGTACTTGTCCAAGGAACATGGTTTACGTGTTTTACGTGCTACCACTACCCGTTCAACTGGTCCACAGATTTGAACTTAAGAGTGTAAGACGACACTTTTCCCCCGTTTTATAAAAAAAAACAAAAAAACGTAAAATTAGTGGAGCGACTAACTTGAACTTTTGTGTGTTAATACACCTAGCGATTCCCTATCTTATTCACGTAAAACATTTTCTCGCTGTCACTCAGGAATGTGTTAAGGGAGATGGGGTGGACATCCCCTTATTGGAGCGTGGTTAGATGATGGGATGCAAATGTGCTGCTTATGCTAATGACACTAAATGCAATGCTTTTCATCATGGATCAATCGATTTAAGGATGATAAAACCCAAATTTTCCAAAAGGGGTGAATGTTGAAGGGGGTGGCTCGCAGATGGTTTCTTCCATTGATGAAAAACACGTAATCATGTTCCTTGGACAGATAGCTCCCAATAAGGGAGTGTCTTGATAAAACATAGGAGCTTCCTGAGTCCAAATTTCACTCTGATACATTTAAAAAACATTGAAGTTATGGAGCGATGAATTTACTGCTCCGCCAATTTTGTGGAGCAGTGTATATTAGTATGGATTGTGGGTATTTTGTAAAATTGTTCGTACGAATAAGATTTGAGACAATATAACAAACTTAGCGTAAAAACCATCCGGAAAAAAGTTATCTTTTTCACGGCTGGAGCCTTGCGAGCGGGAAACAAGGACCCCCATGACCCAGTCAATGGAGCCGCCACTCATAGTGGAATATCTCAAGGTGTGCCATTGCGCATCGAGATGGAGGGGATGTTGGCCAGATTCTGAGAGGGAATTTAAAGGTGCTGTACAGATTAATGTAATATGTTTGACTGTGTTGTAGGCGTGAAGCGATATCTGAATACGCCCGCTCCGAAAAATGACGTATATGATTGGCTGGCACTGCTCATGCTCGGGACGGGCACACCTGTTTTACTCCGCTATGGCCAACACTGGCTAAATGTTGTCGCCACCTCATCCCCGGAAAACGCAGCGCCGGGCTACAGTCCTCTATTAATAAGGACTCGAAATTGGACGGGTAATTCTGAATCTGACCTGCGGGTGCGAGTCTCTTAAAAATTTAACCTAGTTTGTTTCGTAGTGCTTCAATCTTATCTTCATGAATATTAACAATTCAGTCCTCTTCATGAATATTAACAATTCAGTCCTCTTCATGAATATTAACAATTCAGTCCTCTTCATGAATATTAACAATTCAGTCCTCTT
>NNCF01125809.1:39109-56044 GCA_002313205.1 Laupala kohalensis | reverse complement strand
ACAATTCAGTCCTCTTTATGAATATTAACAATTCAGTCCTCTTCATGAATATTAACAATTCAGTCCTCTTCATGAATATAACAATTCAGGTAACTATTTGGTTAACGAAAACGTTTCGTTGACAAACTTCTATTTAAAAATCGTAAATGTATGTCCTTCGAATAATTATGTTCATCCTATAAACAATTTACAAAAATTAAAGGAAACCCTTTTTCCATCATATCATGCAGTATGTCCCATAACTCCACGTAAAAAATGGAGGGATGATAGAGCACATTAATAGGAACAAAAAATCGTTTTAGTACACATGTTGGAAATGTCTCCCGACATGTGTACGATAATTCATGGGAA
This sequence comes from Laupala kohalensis, assembly GCA_002313205.1. NCBI lineage: Eukaryota > Metazoa > Arthropoda > Insecta > Orthoptera > Trigonidiidae > Laupala > Laupala kohalensis. Next base: position 55,693 of record NNCF01125809.1, on the reverse strand, counting down.
CAAAAGTTACATAAGGAAAATTCTCCTTAGAAATATTTTTGTTCCCATTAATGTGTTCTACCATCTCTCCAATTTTTACGTAGAGTTCTAGGACATTCTGTAAACATTTTTCAAATTATTCCTTCCCTGTAAAAAACTTTGCTAAAAATTTAATTAGCACAGTTTGGATGATTAGGTTCAGGGGCACACCCAGGATTTATTTATGGGAGGGGCTAGAGGAATGTGAACATCGGTTCGATAGGATATAAACAGAGGTGCCCAAACCCCTTACCCTATGACGCAAATCACCTCCCATAAATTGGCGAGACCCTCCCCCACCAAAAAAATACCCCCTTTCGCTTTGACTCACTTTCAAGTCATATTCCAAAACTTTAGAAATATTTTACAACTTTATCCCTTTTATTAAAACCTGTTGTAGAACCAATGCACCTGCTTTCTCATACACTTTTAAGACTCTCATCTATATAGTTCGCAAACTAACTTTACAAAGAAAACAACATCGATTTTCATGCATCTTATATTGATGTTGACAACAGCAGTTTAATCTTCAGCATATAAAATAAAGGGGAAGTGATTGCTTGAAAATGGCTATTGTTTGATAGTTTTTCTTGAAATTTTGCGCAGAATCCTTTATTCTTTTTTTGTATTTTACATGCACGGTAAAAAATAACACTTGAGAAATATCCAGTAAGCGAATCATTCCGATCGCGAAGGGTAAGGATGTTGGTTTGAGAGAAAGGTTGTGTGTTTGGGAGAGCAACTCTGGGTCAAGGCGCTCGGGAACGAAGAAATGTCAGTGTGGGAGGTAGCCAGTCGCCTTCCGATATTTTACAGGCTATATGGTATTATGCACGTCATATTAAAAAAAACTTTCGGTATCAATGACACTAAAAACGAATATTTCCGTCAAAATCTAGCGATTTTTTTCTTGCTAAGAATCCTGTCTCTAGACCACGTATATGAGAAAGTAAAAAGAATGTTAATAATCTATATCCATTTTACTGATAAATGATCAATTTAAATGAGATTACAAAACATAATTAGATTTTAATTTATATTTCAGCAACTAAAAATTAGGGAGTAGAAGAATAGAGTTCGAATTTTTAAATTTTCAAAGAACCATACTCAGATTTCATGTATATTCAGATTCATATGCGCTAAACTAAGTTTTCGAGGTTTCTTATGTTTCATCGAACTTGTTTACTGGATAAGCACCTTAGATACATGTCCGCTATTTCACTAGTAAGATATATAAAGCAAGAAGATGAGGCAATTAGCAGATTTGTCACTCGATTTTAAGAAACGTAGGCCATGAAAATACTCAAGAAAAATGTTGCATAATTTGTAACGAGTATAGGTGTGCGTGACTGCAAATATTCGTGAACGAAATTTTTATTAAAGAAGCCAATACTAACGAACAATTCGAGAAACAGTTTTTCTTTCACATCTCTTCTTACCTTAAACAGCATGCTATAACGCTTGACATGCGCTTGACGCTTTATCAGACTACGGCTTAGAAGATCCACAACCGTTGTACATCACTTAAGATATTTTGATTATTACATTAATTTTTAAATTTTAAATATTTTTTGGCAAAGTTATATCCACTTGTCATATCTAAGAGTTTATGACTCACAAGAAACGCAAAAACTATTGTCAACACAGTAAAATTGATTAATTCCTCACAAATCGGGTAATGCACCAATACAAAAACACACAGGTTCCCGAACGGCGATTCGTGGGAAAAAAGATGAGATACAAAATTAAGCTCCGACCTTGATCACGCACAGTAAACTTACACAATGGAGGCAAAGCAATGAATCTTCAGAGAAACACTATTTTCCAAATCGGCCGTCTGTTAAGTAATCTTACCATAGCAAGATAGAGAGGTTGGTGTCTGTTGTCACTAGATCGTTCACGCGAAGGCGATGAGTCTCTCGATCTTTTGATAGACATGAGATGACCCCCCGACACGTATTCCACGCTCGTGTCTGCTTGTTCAGCGGTCTAGATCTCTGCACAGCATGACTTATTACGATTTATTCATCAGTTTCGAAAATGAATTGAAATCATCTTGAAATGTCCGTAAAATTTAAAAATTAATACATTGTTATGATTTTTATTTTAATATGTGATATTTTTAAAAGTATATTATTACTTAACTATTAAATATTCTAAACTGTCAAAGAAACTCTTTTTCGAACCCTCTTCCCCCAATAGTGTTTTTTTAATAGTTTTAATTATTCTCAGAGACAGTACTCAGGAATAGGGCATATTAGGTACTCTTTAATTATGTATCCTTATAGATTTTTTTTCACGAATTTTGATCGGATTTTTCGCGTGAGTATATACCATAATATTTCATACTGACGCACGAAGACTATTAATAAGAATTAAGTATTTAGTTATATTTATCCCAGAATGATAAACCGTCTAGCAGTACAGCAGCATGAATTATACATGCGAGAGAGTGACTTCCCGAGGGGAACCCCGAGAGAGGATACTGAAAATGTTATAATTTATTTGGATGAATGAGAAATATTCTTGATGTCGCCTCAAAGTGTAGAAGTTATGCAAACACGTCCCTAAGGAAGTGTTGACTCCGTTGAGAAGGACGTCTCCGGAATGGAAGCTGATCGTAAGCTGATCTTTCTGTTTAAGTTGCGAGATTTACATTGACCCTGGTAGAACGAGGAACTCGTGGCTGAAACCTGGGTGCGTCAAAAATTTCTGAGGTCAATAGTTTACTCGAAGTCGGAGAATTTGCATTATCTTCATATATGTCCATAAATCAATTTTGATCAAAAAATTATTCTCTATGTAGTTTCGTTTTGGTGAGTCATTTTTTTCCTTTTACAAAATAACTCTTTAATAGATACTTGAAGGGGGGGTTTTAGCCCCTTTAACTCCCCCCGTGGGTGCACCCCTAATTAGGTTGCTTGTTCAATAACCAATTCACCCGGTCTCAGGTTCGCAAATTTTCAGGGAAACCATTTTAAAAAATTCGAGATTGGAGTGGTATTTTACAGAAGTAAAGAAGCATCAACAACTATTTGCATAAGTCTAAAACTATAGAGTTCTTAAATCATCTAGCTTCTCAAACAATAGAAAACGACCTCGCTATGAAACTTAATATTGAAATGCAATCAGATGTAATTGCATCCCATATTGTAGATACTGATGCAGCATACAACTTGTTGAACCAACTGGTCGCATGCCTAGTGTCAGCCTATCAGTTAAACAGTTGGTTCAACAAGTTGTATGCTGCATCATTATCTACAATATGGGTGACATGAGTCCAGAGCAGTGGCAGATTTAGGGAAGATTTCCATGCTCAATCCCCCCCTCCAACAGAAAGCAAAACATGAGTTTTCACAAATACAAGAAAATAAAGTATTTATTTTTTAAAAGTACTTTTGAGTATGTAGGTCTATTATTCACATTGAATATCTTTTCTTGCAGAGCAAATACAAGTATTTTATCCTATTGAAATATTTCTTTAAAAATTTTCACATTGCTGATCTGAACTCAAAAGAGCAAGACAATGACATTACTTAACATTATGAGAAGTTATTGACATTACTAATTATTATGAGAAGATGACGCTTCAAATAATAAATATATCAAAGCTTTTTTAAATTTAAATTCCCTTTTAAAATCATTGAGCCTTCAGCATTTCTGAATTCAGTTCTCATTCACATTGCTTTTCATTGAAGAAAATGAATGCTGTAACTTACTGATTAATTTCTAAAAGAAAATCACTGATCTTCATTTCTTTATTAGAAATTTTGATGATTTCAAAATATGACAAACTGTAATTTATTTCTCAAATTGCTTGAGAATATTTTTGCATAATATGTTACTTTTAATTTGTTTCAGTTTAACCTAGTTTGTGATGATTCTTGGTGGCCATCCACATCTACCACTTTTTTTTACGTAGGTTCTCTTTTTGGTAATGTTCTATTTGGATGGATAGCTGATAGGTGAGTAACAGAACAGTAACAAACCATATGGTTTGTACTGCTGTGTGAAATATATTTGCTTATTTATCTAGAAAAATTAGTAATTTTGTTAGAGGGGAGTTAATCCATCAGATGGAAAGAGTACTTTTTATCTTTCAGAACTTGGTTGTATTCTCAATACAGGAAAGCTACCAAATTAGTTCAATATAGATGGTGTTGGTGACGTTTTGTTGATGTAATTCAAAATGAAAGTTATTTTCTTAGTCTTGCCAAGAGACTAAGAAAATGGCGAGACAAAGAAAATTAATTTCATTTCAAATTAGTTCTCTTAAAGGTCATTCTCTTAGCTTCCCTTTCTAATTTAAAAAAGATAATTTACAAAGTACAGTGAAACCCGGTTATAAGAGACCTCTTGGAAGATATTCCCGCTCACAGTGGACAATATCAGATCCCCAGATCGAACAAATAATATAAACAATACTATTATTTCCTGGATAGAAGAGACCCATTAATCAGAGATTCCCGCTTCTAGTGGACAAAACATATTTCCGAACATTACATTTAGACCCCCGCACCATGTAATAATTTTTCACGAAAATTCAATGATGTCGTCGCATGAACGTCCAAATTACCGTCTGTGTAGCGTCAGCAATCGGCACTATGAACCTCGCCGGAGCCGCCGGGACGCGTGTGTAGAGAATGTGTGCGAGTACACCCTCGCTATGTACTTTCGTATGCTACGTGGGGATGAGTTAAGCGATGACATCTAAACGGTTGGCGCGAACCTGTCCTTAAAATCAAAAGGAAATTAGTTTTGGAGGATTTAACAACTGGTTCACTTGACTTGAATTATCAAATTACATACTTCTTTTTTAAAAATTTACATTATTTGTACTTTTTTCTTTCTGACGCAACAATGATTCCCTTGGAACAGATTGGATTCAAAATGCTTTTCTTAGAATAATTTGAGAATATGATAGAAAACAAACCATTTGAATGCACGAATTTTTCGTTGGGAACATGTGATACGCGCAAGGAAATTTGAGCGAATGAGAATTAATCTGCAAGAAATAATTCAGAAGTTTTGTTTTCATTAATTAAATCCAAAATTTTTAGGTAAGAAACTGAAAACAGATTAGATTCTTAAATATAAACTGCTTTTAGAGAACCGGTTCTTGGAAATTCGCGATAAGCTGTATAAGCTGTACCTGAATCGCTGAATAAGCTGTACCTATAGCTTTTCTACAGGTTTCGCCGGGATGGAGTATGGTACTCTATTGGTCACGTGACAGCTGTGATCGAACACTTGTATTTTTTTTTGGGGGGGGGGCTTTAGGACTCGCCAACGTCAAGGTCATTAGAACCCTTCGAACACTTGTATATTCCACATTAATTGTAACGGCATATTTTATATTTCCTCTTTACCCCAAAATAAATGTTTGCTTGAGTGCACTAAAGGGGACTTTACTGTCCATTATGTTTCAACAAGGAAAACTTTATTTTCTCTAACTTTTGTATGAGTTATTTTTTATTTCTGAAAGAAAGAAATTATCCATATGAAAAATATGAATGGAAACTCTGTCAATCTGCCTGATTGAGCACTAGTATCTTTTAATACAATCATGATTGAGATGTTTTATAACCCTCCTTTTTCTATATAAATATGTAAAATTAGGTTCATCTTTTTAAAATTTATTTCCCACTTATAATAGTTCCCATATATAAAAGACAAATTTCCATTTCCCCTTTTTAATGGGGTTTCACTGTAAGTAGTTACATTTTTAATATTTTTCATTTGTGAAACTGTTTTATCAGTTCTGTTGTAATTCACAGGTGGGGAAGAAGATTTTCTTTCTTTGTAATGATTTTCATTGAAGTGCCTTTGTCAATTTTGACTGCATTTGCCCCAAATTATGTTATATATACCATTTTAAGAACAATTAATGGGTTATTTTTCCCCGCAATTTACCAGATCCCATTCATTCTAGGTAAGTACCTATTCTGAACTATTGCTGATAAAAAAGAAAGTTGACATGCATTTTGAAATTAACAACATAATTATGCTTCCAGCATTGGAACTGATGGGTCCCAGGTACAGAACATTTGCTGGAATGGTAATATGCATGTTCTTTGCCCTGGGAATGTCTCTGTTGGCTCTTCTTGGCTATCTGCTTCGCAATTGGTTTGCACTTTCTCTCGCCACATCCATACCTTTTGTCCTATTATTCAGGTGAGTTTTTAAGTATGCAGATACTGAGTGTAATAGTTTTTTATTCTCTTAAGTAGCTACCACTTTATTTAGTAAAAAGTGTAATAAACTAACAATGATTCTGTATTACTTAAGAGGTCATTATCTCTTGAATTCAGTTATTACTGGATTATTCCTGAGTCACCTCGTTGGTTGCTAAGTAAGAATCGGATTGATGATGCAGAGGTAATTGTTCAAAAAATGGCCAAGATAAATGGGAAGAAAATTCCCAAAAATTTTCTCAGGACTTTAGAGGTAAGTATCAATGAAATATGAATAAAGTTATACAATGAAACACTTCTATTTTAAAATATTATTTATTTTTGAGCTATCTTTAAAATATTATTCATCTTCTTTTATATTAATTAAGTATTTTTACAGGCAGAAAATCAAAAGAAAATTTTGTCTGGGGATCAACATTCTGACAGAAACATATCTGCCACACCTATGGATATTCTTAGGCATCCAAATATTAGAAAAAAATTTTTCATTTTAGCCTTTGACTGGATTGCTAATGCTGTAGTATATAATGGCCTATCATACAATACAACAAATCTTGGTGTCAGTGATTACCTAGCCTTCTTCATAGGTAATTAATTGTTGGTCAATATTTAATAAAGTTTTTTTGTTGTTTTTTTTGTAAATTTTTGAAAAGAATTCAACAAAAAATATTTGACAAATACAAAATTATTTTTTCTCTATAAGATTATTTGATATTTCTTAACCCTAACTTCCTACATTCACCTTCTGACTGGACAGACCTTGTTCACTATTTGGGGAACCCAGGTATTTGTCCATTCTGAAGACATTTTAAGGAAGTTGACCATCAAAATGTTGTTAGAAGCCAATTCTCAGATTGAAGTTGTAAAAAAGAAGGGATAATTGACCATATTAAAGAAAAATTAAATTGAAACTAAAAACTGTTAACAAAACAAATATATTACTGTGTTATCAATATTGAAAGAAGGATACAATGTGTTTCAGGGGGAGCTGTTGAAATTCCAAGTTACATTATCACGTGGTATGCAATGGATAGATGGGGTAGAAGATGGGTGTTGTGTCTTACAATGATGTTAGGAGGCATGGCTTGTGTATCATGTATGTTTGTCCCAGAAGGTACATACTCATTTTCTTTCATATTCTTTCAGTGAATACTACATAAATTTATGATGAGAAGATGGATCAGAATAATTCACAAGTAGTAAATAATAAATTTTTTTCAGTAAGAAAGCATTAAGAAACAATTCAGTTGATAAAAATTATTTTTGGACTCATTTGTGAACAAATTAGATTGAGAGAAAAATATTTCACATTTTGTTGAGAAATTTTGTTATAACATTACATCTTGATAACAATGGAGACAAGGATTGTGTACCCATCAATCACAAAAAAAAAAGATTTTTTTAAAAGGAGGGTATAATTTTGGATCAGAAAAGGGTAAAAAAAAAGTTGAGATGGCTTGAGAAAAAATATCCATAATAACTAATTCCCAACTAAAACAAACATTCTCATTTATATTCTTAAAAATAAAACATAAAGATAATGAGTACACAATACTTTTCTTTAAAAATTCAATAAGAATCAAATGGCAAATGTTCATAATTATTTTACTTAAAATAGTTTTTGTATAATTTTGTTTTTCCTTCATGTACTTCAATATTAAAAATCTGTGAAGAACAATACTACCGTACCCACTCTTGAGAATCATGATTAATATTTTCTTCACATTTTACAGATAATTGTACCTACAATAAATTTCCTGTAATATTGGATAATTTGGGTGAAACACTCATACTACATTCTTATCTCCTTTGTATCCTGAGAAGGGTTAAACTAGCTATGTAATCCTCCACCTATTTTCTTTTATCTAAATATCAGAAAATTATGTTTTAAAATTAAATGGGAAATAGTAGAGCAAAATATTTCAATTGTCAGCCATTTCTTTGATTGATCAACCCTCCAAATATTGAACATTGCTGTATAATTTATTTTGATTGTTTTCCTAAACATTTTTCATTATTTCTTCTTAATATAATCAGAAATGTGATTACAAGAATTTGTATTCAGTATTGTCAATTTGCAAATTTGGTTTACAGAGTCAATTTTGGTTATATGCTCTTTTTTATTGCAAAGTATTTGTGAATTGTGGTAACACGAAATAAATATGTATATTTGTGAATTGATGAATATTGTGCACAAATCCCTTTCAAATTACTTTTAATTTGAAAATATTTATGGAAAATGAAAAATGTATTGCTTTCCATTATAATCCAGTTAGATATTTATATCTCTGTGTTAATCTTGAATATACTCACAAAGATCTTGAATACTTTTATCCCAGATCCAGTATGGTATACAGTTGCTCTGGCTATGATAGGAAAGTTTGGAATTGCTGCATCTTTTGCTGTATTTTATGTTTTTGTTGGAGAGTTGTTACCGACTGTTATCAGAAGCCAAGCAATGGGAATAGCATCTTTTATTGCCGGCATTGGTTTATTAGGATTCCCTTACATAGTGTATTTGGTAAGTACATATTTTGGATTCAAAATTTTAAATGATTTAATAGATTTAAAATTCAATAGATTAAGTATTTTAATAGATTTAAAATTCAATAGATTAAGTATTTTAATAGATTTAAAATTCAATAGATTAAGTATTTTAATAGATTTAAAATTAATAATCACTTAACATCATATATTATCGAATTTTATATTTAAAATAATATTTGCAATAAGGTAATAGTGTTTTCCTCCCCATCAACAATTTTTATAAATTTGTCATATCCCCTTTTATAATGATGTAAGTTTTATAATAACGTTTTTATTTTGTTTTGTTTTCTATTTGATTAATTTCCTTTGTTCATAGAACAAGTGTGAAATATTAGTTTATATCACTTACGGAAAGATGTATTTCTATATTATTTCCATAATAATTTTTTTTTATCAATATGTACATCATATTATGTCATTTTTACTTCTAGGCTGTATACAACAGAGTTCTCCCACTTATTATTATGGGCTCATTATCGGTTGCTGGTGCCTTAGCTTCGATATTTTTGCCAGAAACTCTTAATATACATATGCCTCAGACTCTAGAAGAGGGTGAGGCATTTGGAGTGGATTTTAAACTTCTAAGTTGTCCTAAAAGACAAAGGTACTGTATTTTATTTTAAGATCCTAACTTACTACATATGCCAGCCAACCCTGTTTAGCTACATACAGAACTTTTGGTTATTATATTGATTACCCTTTGTTATAATTTATTTTTGTCCTAACAATTTGTTATAGTCATTTTGATAGTGATAACACTGTTATAATATAGTGTAGACAAGACTAGCAGTTTATTAACAAAACCTGTAAAACCATCTTAATTAGTTTATGATACGTAGCAAAAATCCAAAAGAAACTCTCATTTCATTCCAAATTCATCCTTTGAAACAAGAGTTTCAAAACTAAGGAACAACCCCATAAAACTTCAAGTTCCCATATTTAATCATTTTGTGTGTACTTCAATTAATGTGTTTGTCAGTCAAGACAATTCACCAAATACTTCTATCCCCTTTTATATTAAAAAGTAATACATTAAAAACTCCAGAGATGTTTTTTTTTCTCATGAAATTTAGCAAACATTATTTACAAAATTGGAGATAATATCTCACTTATTTTGGAGATATAGCAAAAATAATATACCATGCCATTCACTGTTTGTAAGTGTTTTTGTGGTAATAATTTTTTTTATTAGCCTTAAAAAATAAAATATGAAAAACTAAAAAATTTCTTTTTAGATATCAAATTTAACAACAAATGCATATCAAAATTGAGATTATATCACATTTAGTTCATAAAATGTACTGAAAACTGCAAAAATTTTAAAAACACATTTCCCCATATTTCAACACTTTCAAATACTTTGAAAAATACTTTCTTGGTGAGCCTACACAATATAAAGGTCAGTCAGCCAAATAGTCATTCAGCCCACTTGCGTATGGAACCCCATAAAACCCCAATGACATACAGAGAGAGATACAGAAATCTCTTAATTTCCAGGGAACCACACTGCCAGGTAACAGATTAATTATATTATGTTGAATGAAAATGACTGGTCTGAGATTTTCATTCAACATAACATAATTAATCTGTTACTTGACAGTGTCATTCACTATAATTTAAGAGATTGTTGTATGCATGTGAACCCCACAATTGGAGAATATCAACCTACTATAAAGTACTTATAGTACTTCAAATCCTACAATAATGTACTTCCTATGGGAGTTGCCTCATATGACAATCATTATCTTTATGAGAGCACCTAAGAGGTGTGTGGGTTTTGCAAGTTGAATGTCAATGGTAGACTGGGTCCAGAAGCGAATGGGATGGCGCAGTTGGTATTGCATCTGAAGCTCCCAAGTTCTTGGTCTATCTCCCCTTTTCATCCTACATAACACAATTAATGCAGAGAAAGATTAAATAATTTATTGCTCACAAGACATTTAAAAACTGCATATGACCATGTGGGAGACAATACAGTATTTTACTGAATGGAAGCGAAAGTGACAAGCTCAACAATTCTAATTAAAGTACCCAAAGGCAAAATGGAAGGAAACATATGCATTCATGAACCTTTGTTTCCCTACTTGTGGGCTTTTATGCATCCATGACCCTGTAAGCCCACCTCTACAAACATGGGTGGATCCGGGATTTGATTTTGAGAGGGGCCCATAAAGATAAATACCAGGGTGTACAGATCCTCCACCTGAATTTTTAAAAATTAACTTCTTCAAATTGCAATTTGAGATGCTACAATTCATAATTAATGTATTAACGTAAATTGTAGTTTTCATAAATATCCCTTAAGAATAATATTTTTGAAATAATTCGTGTTTTAAGCCAATTTTTTTTCTTTGGGTGTTCCTGCATCAAGCTCATTCACTGCTTCATATTTACATAATAGAACATTAATGGTAATTCACATGAAATTAAAAAATTTTTGCGTTTCATCTGAAACACGTTTGAAATTTTACTAATACAACGGTGTTAAAAGTGAGAGTGAAAGTGATAATACTGAAATAAATTGTTGGATATCAAAAATAAGGTAAATTATTCTTTTACCAAATGCACCAGCAAGAAAAGATAATTCTGCAGAAACACCAGAAAATTTTAGTTTTCAATCAAAAACTCTTGGAGACAATACGTCGTAATCAATCATTTTTCCGATCATTTAAGAATCGTATAATACCATAAAACGTTTCCTTCCTTACTTAATCGTTTTAATAAAGTTACATTATTCCAATAACAAATTACTTTTCTTGCTTACTTGACTTAAACTTTTTTTATTATCTTGCAAATCCAATTCAATAGACCATAAGACCTCTGCATAGTCATGAACTCATTCACTGTGACATAATTATAAGCTGAATTTTTATCACAATAAATTATCTTCAGTCTTTGGAGAGCATTATATTTTTAACTGTGTAAGACTTGATTCAAATATCATGTGTGTAATAACTCCTTCATGTTTCTTGATCTTAGGATATATAATTTATGAGTTAATAATATTTACACAAAATATTTTGGTAATTTTAGATCTCGACAACATTCAAATGTTGATTATATTCCTGCTAACAAAATGGTAAATGGTCTGATAGATGGTGTTGATGATAATTGTTCAGAATCTCAAGATATTTCAAACACCAGGTATGTCTGAATATCACCAAGGAACCTAATGTAGAAGTGATAACTGTTGTTAGTGCGAGTGCCTTCAAGAACACTTCAGTAGTGATCAATGAATTTATTTAATAAAACAAAACTTAACAGAAAGACTTGTAACATATTTTTTCATGAAACTAATAGTGCAAATTATTCTCTGGTTTAATTTATTTTTAATATATTTCAATAAAATACAATTTTCAACTTTACACAAAGTATTATCTATTTTAAATTAAATAAAAGACTACTACTGTAAATAATTTTTGTACGTCAGTTTACAACGTCTCTCCTTTTGATTAATGATATGCCTAACTAAGAACTGATAATATAGTAAATAATTCAGTCTTAAATATTTGGAGAAATGACAATCATCCATTTATGAATCAATCATTAAAAGATGTGTCTTTATGACGATTGACAGGAAATGAGTTTGTGTACTGAACACTGTAGATGTGACACCTAATGATGTTTGTATTCTTCAATTTTTTTTGCTTGAATAGAGACAAATTAAAATTGTATGTTGAATATGTTAAAAAATATCTTTGTTTGGGTTTCACTTAACAATCTTGTTCAACTATACTGAAGTACAACATACACGAAATATAGTTGGTTTTTTTCATGCTCTATTCATTCAATGTATCAAATATCAGCTCCTGGTAGAAATGTCATTTAAAATAAAGGAATCAATGAATTTTTTGTGATTCACTTGCAATTAGTCATCGGTGGGTGTGCCAGGTAAATTGTCCAAGGACACCATGGAGCCACTGGATTTCTGAAATGTTTTAAAAGCATGCTGTGAAATCTTTGAAATATTTGTTGTATCTATTTATGAACACTACTATTAATAAGGAAATGTACATACATTAATGTAAATAAATTATATATTTTTATTCTTAAAATTAAAGTCCTTTCAGTAACCTTGTAACCAATACTATTAAGCAAGTCAAAATTGAATTGAAAGTATCTATATATGTATAAGAGTATATTTCTGGAAATTTTCTCAAGATTGATGAAATTCACAGAATATATGTTTCGGGGACATAAAAGCAATCTAACAGGGTCTCATTTTTAGTATGTTTTTTAAATTTTCTTTCTTGAATATTAATCACTACGCTTTTTATATTTCAATTGTTTACATCCTCAATGCATGAATGAAATTGTTAAAGCTGTTGGAAGCAAAATGAAGGATAACATTCCGTACCTTCTATTTACTGTCTATGTCTACTAGTCTAAATATGAGGAGACAAACTAATAATTTAATTATCTTTTTGATTTTGCCAATGGAAAACTTACCATCAGGGTAGAATGAAGTGGCATTTTGAAAGCATTATATCAGTGAAATAATTAATAAATTATACAACACAGTGAACAAACTTTCAATAAAAAGGAGCTCTGTTACCCTGATTTCAAGTATCTTGTATAAACTTGTTTTTGACCACCAATGAATCGCAAATTAATATATGATACAAAATGTTTTAATGTTTATTACAAAAATTGGAATGTATGCATATTTTGTTTGCAGACCTAGATATAACTGTGCAGTGATGAAAATATCATAAATCTCTGGCTCCTTACCTTATTTTTCTCATTTTGTTTTGCAGTAGATTGATGATATTGCAATTTTTCATAATCCATAATACCTGAATCTGTGTCAGTTTTTTTCTCATTTTTCTTCCTTTTTTTCTCAAGCTTCTTAGAGTCATAACCATGAAGAGATTTGTTGTTTACTTCATAACTGTAAACAAACATGAAGGAAGGAAATATAGAGAAGTAGATGATTTTCAAAAAGTTTTACTGGATTTTAGAAGAGAAGGCATAAAAAATACGAGTGATAAAAGGTTCCCAACCTCACAGAATCATTCCTTGGTTCTAAAGTGAAAAGTAAAATACTTCAGCAACTACAGTAAACATGACAACAAAATTAATTGGGTGTTAATGTTTTATTGTAGCTAATAACACAGTAAAAAACTGTATAGGATTTTTTACATTTTCTGAAAGGTTTCAACTTGGTAAAAAGAAATCCAACTCTTCAATTTTTTTGTTACACTCAAGATTTTGTTTGTATTTAGTGTAAAATTCCTAATTAAAAAAATAATACAAAATTTTAAGTTAATTTTAATTATGACCTTAAAACTAAGACTTCTTGGCCTTTAAGGTTTAGCATGTTTCAACATGTTACCTGGGGTACTATGAATAAATATAAACAACCTGCTGTTGGATTAGATCATGTTTCAACAAGCTAAATAAGTTCAGTATCTTGCTGGCCATCTAATGCCACACTCAGTTTATATCCAGCATTCAAACACTACTGTGCTTGTGGTTTTATTTATGGAATATGGCGCTCAGAGGTGTAATTTCTCCCGACAGCTTCTGTTTTGTTTGTGGTGAATACACAGTGAAAAGTCATCAAGGAAATATAGTGAGTTTGTGAAGAAAGTTTATTTTGCATATTTCAAAATTAAACTTGGATATCAAGACAAGGCATAGATTCCATATAAAGTGTGCAGAAGATGTGAGGAAGATTTTTGTTTGTGGTTTAAGGGTAAGAAAAACTCATTTCGTTTTGGCATTCCTATGATATAGGGTGGACAGAAAAATCACACAAATGACTGCTACTTCTGTTCAGTAGATGGAAAAGGATTTGATACAAAAAGTAAAAAAAAGAATTTGTTACCCTACCCTAGACTCGGCTATTCATCCAGTGTCCCATGGCTCTAAAATACCAGTTCCACAGCAACCTTCAAATTTAAATGACATCCAGAGTGAGTCAGAGGACTTGGACACATTAGCTTTCCAGGACAAATCTGAGTTAGATTTTCTTGTCGACAAGGGACCTCAACTTTTTTTTCTCAGAGTGAGCTCAACAACCTAGTAAAATAATTATGTTTTTCTAAAGATGCAACTGAATTGTTTAGATCAAGGCTAAAAAACGAAAACCTGTTATCAACTTCTTCTTCTTCTTAGTGAGGCTCTACAACTCTATAGGAAGAGTTTTGGCCTTCTCAACAATCCGCATCCACTCTTTCCTGTCTTTAACTTTTCCTCTCCAATTCGTCTTTATTAGCCGCAAGTCAGTATAGCTGTTTCCTTCCCATTTCCTTTTCGGTCTTCCTTTTGGTCTAACCCCTGACGGTTTCCACTTCCATATTTTTTTAACTGTTCTTTGTTCATTAATTCTATGGAGATGTCCATACCAGCTTAGTCTTAAGGATGTAATAAAATTTATTATATTTTTATTACGTATTAATTTATTTAGCTCTATGTTGGTTTTAATCCTCCAAAATTCCGAGGTTTCCTTGGTAGGTCCAAAAATTTTCCTAAGTATTCTCCTCTCAAAAACTAAAAGCTTTTCTCTATTTGCTTTCATCAACACCCATGCTTCACTACCGTAAGTCACTACAGGCCTTATGATTGACCAGTACAACTTTAATTTTATGCTTTTTGTTATTATTTTACTCCTAAAGAGTGTAGCATTTGCAAAGTATGCCTTATTGCCCAATGTTATTCTTTCTTTTATCTCTTCATCAATCTGGTTCATTCCATTAACGATAGATCCTAAAAATTTGAATGACTTAACTGATTCCAATGATGTGTTGCATACCTTAATTTTTTCGGAACTACCGCTTTTATGGGAGCAATGCATGTATTTTGTTTTCTTTTCATTTATAATTAGACCCAAAGGTTCTGATAACGTCTTAATCTTCTGATAAGTTTCAACCATGGATTGCTTCGTTCTTGCTGTTATCATCACATCATCTGCGTATGTCAGTACTTGTTTCAATCTTGTTGAGATGTTTCCTCTGGTATCAAGTTGTTTCAAGATGGTGTCAATAACTATATTAAAAACGGTTGCAGATAACAGGTCTCCTTGTTTAACACCCACTAATACATCAAATTTTTCACTGAGCTTATTGTTTAATTTGACTCTTGCTTTATTATTAATGAGCGTCAGCATTATCAATCTTATGAGTTTAGAAGGAACATTATATTGCTTTAAACAATCTGGTATTTTTTCCCTTTTGATTGTATCAAATGGTCTAGTATAATCAACAAAGATATTATGAAGATTAATGTTATATTCATAACATATTTCAAAGATTTGCCTCACCATGAAGATGTTGTCTGTTGTTGATCTGTTAGCTCTGAATCCTGCTTGGGATTCATCTAGTTGATCTTCAACAATACCAGTAAGTCTTTTATTTAACAGGATTGCAAAAATCTTATAAGCTACATTTAATAGTGAAATTGGTCTATAATTACTACATTCATGCCTATCTCCTTTTTTGAACACTGGGCAGATTATTCCTTCCCTCCAGTTGGTCGGTATCTCTTCTTGTTCCCATGTTTTTAAGATTAACGAATGTAACCTTTGGTATAATGTTCTACCACCGCCTTTAATAAGTTCTGGAGAAACATTATCAGGACCAGGAGCTTTACCTGCTTTTAAATTCCTTATTACATAACATACTTCATTGTATGAAGGGGGATCTAGTTCGTGTTCATTATTAGAACTGGTTTCTGCATATTGAGGGAGAACAGCTAGTGTACTTGCAGCAGTGTTGAGATCTATTTTGAAATAGTTCATCCATCTATTTAAAATTTCAGGTTCTTCTAATAACAGGTTTCCTTCTTCATCTTTACATAATAGAGGGACATTTATATGCTTTTG
>NNCF01125809.1:616-38649 GCA_002313205.1 Laupala kohalensis | reverse complement strand
ATCACATGATCAATTTGATTTACTAACATTTGTCCTGGTGCATTCCAGGTTCCTAAATGTATTTTCTTATGTTGGAATTGCGTACTCATAACAATTAGATCATTTATTACTGCAAATCCACATAATATCTCTCCATTACTATTGGTCTCCTCGTGTAAAGTATGCATGCCTGTTACTGTGCTGTAGCATTCTTCTTTCCCAAGTTGAGTATTGTAATCTCCCAATATCACAATGGTATCACTTTTGGGGGAGCTGTCGAATACATACTGTAGTTCTTCATAAAATTTCTCCTTCTCTTCATCTCCTTGTCTTCAGTAGGGGCATATACATTAATCAATGAGATATTATTGTATTTTCCCTTTATGCGCAACTTACTAATTCTTTCGCTATGAGCCACAAAGCTGATTACATGCTTTTGTATCTGGTTCTTTACAAAGAAACCGGTCCCTGCCTTACCTGATATATTTTTTGCACCACTATAATATAGAGTAAATTCCTTCTTGCTTATAATTCCACTATCTTTCCATCTTATTTCTTGGAGAGCAATGACATCCATCTTAAGATCTCTGACTCATCAGCTAGTTCGTTCATTTTACCAGGCTGCAATAAATTGCAAACATTCCATGTACCAATATTCATAGCCATTTGTCATTGCTTGTGTCGTCGTCCATCCTTTACCNCCATCCTTTACCTTTTTCCGAGGCTGATTGCTGAGACTTTTAGCAGTGGTCTTTTTTATGGGGGACAGGTCGCTAGCCTGACGCCCCAACCCTCCTCCTTTATCCAGGCTTGGGACCGGCAACAGCACTGTGAGGCTACTCGATCCACCCCACAGTTACTGCAGGCAGAGTTCCTGTTATCATCTGGGACCTCATTTTCATGGTACAGGCATCGAGAAAAAAGAATTTACTCAGTTTTTCCCTAAAGAGGGAGATCTGGTTTATTGTCATTATGTTCATGAGCTCATGAAGTGCTTTGAAATAGAATATTATTCATCAGAATGGCACATATTCATTGATTCTTTGAAAACTTGCCATATAGTAGTCTTGTTGCATAATGGCAATGTATTTCCATCTCTTCCTGTGGGACACTCAGTTCATGTGTAAGAAAACTATAATAACCTAGCTATGATTCTTGAGAAAATCAAACATCAAGAGTATCAATGGATGGTTTGTGGAGATTTAAAAATACTAACCATGTTGTTGGGCCAGTAGGGAGGTTATATAAAATATCCTTGCTTTCTTTGTTTATGGATAGTAATGTCAGACAGATGCACTGGACAAAAACTGATTGGCCATCATGAGACAGTTGAACCCCTGGCGAGAAAAACGTCATCAATACTACCTTGGTTCCGCCAGAAAAAGTTTTATTACCACCTCTTCATATTAAATTTGGGCCTATAAGCAGTTTGTCAAATTACTGCCATCAGATGGGGATTGTTTCAGATATCTGCACGCCAAGTTCCCGAAACTGTCTGAAGCCAAGTTAAAAGGGAGTTTTCACTGACCCCGGCCCTCAACTGATCCCCTCTTTTTGGAAACAATGGGAGAAAAAGAAAAAGAAGCATATGACTCTTTCAAGAATGTAGTGCATAAGTTTTTGGGAAATACTAAGGACACTGAGTACAAAACCATTGTACAACGAATGCTGGCAGTGTATGAAGCTCAAGGATGAAAGGTTGTTTTTGTTGTTGCATGTAAGACCCAGGCAATTGCCCAGTTATTACATAGTATTACAAAGTATAAATATTACAAATGAATACTACAAATATAAAAGATGAGCTTAATATTCCTGAAAACTTGGGAGTCTACAGTGAAGAATGGGGTGAAAGGTTTCACCAGGATGTCCATGATATCAAGAGACGTTACCAAGGGATGTTAATATGTTAGCTGACTACTGTTGGATGCTCAATTGAGAAACTAGAGAAGGAAATTGGAAAAGAGCTCAGAGAAGAATTAAAGAGGAGAAGAAAAAGTTTCACAATAAAGAAGAGTAGATCTAAAATTGTGTATCAATATCAGAAACAATTTGTTGATATTTATACACAATTTTAGGTCGTAAGAAAATATAATAAGTTCCGTTCATTTTATTAAATAAGTGTTTTTATCAAAAATTTGTTTTTATTTTGCAAAAAACCTACATGTGATGGGATGCTATGGAAATCATTTTTAGAATCTGTGACCTTTAAAATTTATAATTCAGCAAAAATATCCTATGCTGCTGGGGAAAAAAAATTTATATAATTTGTTTCATGCCAGCAGAAAAAATTAAATAGCATTACCTGACAAAAAGAATTGTTTTAAAAAACAGATAGACTGACAAAATATATTATTAAACAGTTGAAATAGTTAAATGTAGGTTAAATAATCTACACATGTATATATGCGAGTATTTGTGTCTGCATGGTGCACAGAGTGATTTGCTAAAAGCTTTGAAACTAAACTCGTGCATTTTTCAGAATACTGTATTCCAAGGCACTACAGAGTGATTTTTTGTATTGTAATAGATTTTTCCTTATTTTGGAAGAAGTATTTGGTGTTGGTCACTGAGCATTGTGCATCCTATTTTTAAATTCTTAACTTTCACACATGAATTGAACTTCACACTTTCATTACAAACATTCTATAAAGGTAATAGCAGTTCATTGGGTAGAGTGGGTTGTTTCTGTGAAAGGTAAGAATTTAAAGGAGACAATTGACTAGTCTGAACAATTTCACCTAGTTCAGTAAATAACCATTAAATGGTATAGATTTGTATTCCAGATCAATAGGTAAACAAATGTTCATCTTCAGTATGAACCACAATTTTAGGAGATAAAAAAATCGACTCTATTGGATACATACACAGTATGTGACTGGGTGGAAAGTATACTAGGCAGAATTCATGCATATTGTCAAAAGTAAGCATTAAATTTCAACTAAGGAGCCAACAATGTTTCATGGAACGTATGTTCACCATTATAATAAGGCACTCTAGAAATCTTTATTTTATCAGTAGACAAAATAATATTATTTTTTAATATTCTATTTATCAAACTTTATGAAAATGTATGAAGGAACTGATTCAAACTCCTAAGTAAAGCTGGTATTTTTATAACAGCAAATAATTGATCTGAGTTGTGGTAAAATTCACAGACACTTCCAGATGAGAAGGTACAGTAAGCCAAAGTACGGTAGATTTGAAGGAAAGCAATAAAGATCATTATTTTGGGCATTTTAGTAGTGACTATTAATTTGGTAAAGTTTGAGGAGTGAGAAGAATCAGAACTCTTTTTTGGGTATCTTAAACAAGGGTCATGCTATAATTTACTTTTCTCAAGTTATATCATACTTCAACTGATTGATAACTGCCAATCTGATGGAAAACAACAATAAAGGGTGATTCTTAAGATGCATTTCAAGGTGTATTCAGTTCCCATCTGCATGTTCCCATAAGTGTGCTCATGTATGTAAAATTAAGAAAAAATTTAATAAGAAAACAAAAATAATAAGAAAATAAAGATAAAAAATACTTCTAGGCTTTTGTCTTATAACACATTTACACTTGTTATAAGATATTTAAACAACATGAAACATGGTAATATTTTTTGTTTTCAAGTGTGAAACTAGGTTTTCTTCAAAGGATAAGGCATCTCGGGGCAAAGGATTTTTTGGGGCCACTGGAAGTAAAAACATTCAAAGGCATGATATGAATATAAATATACAGGTAAACATGTTAGACATGATATATGTTGAAAAATGTTTATTACAAAAAAGATTGTGTAAATTATGTTTTGAGAAGTGCACTTCATTGTGACTCTGTGTATTTTTGTTAGGGGATCGTTTGAAAAGTTTGGTCTGGTCACAACATTCATGCTCAGAAGACAATGGATCAACACAAGTAAAATACAGAAACATATTGTAAAAAAGTACTGTTTTTATAAATTAAATTAAAAATTTTGATAGTGAAAAAATTGATAATTTTTCAAAAATTGTGATACTGTAAATTCATAAATTTTTAACTACATTATAAATATAAGAAAATATATTTAAATAGCCAAGATATATTAAAGCCTTGTAACCTGGAGCAAGCCCCGAGGTGGCGCATGTGTTCTTATTATGAATCTCATTTAAGAATTACTGCATCATATCTTTTCCTCTTTCTTCTCATTCCTCTAAAAATGACTCATGTCATGCAATCAGAAATATTTATTATATGACATGATAAAAAAAATGCAAAACGCAAAACATTTGAGAAAAAGTTTGAAGACTTCCAGTATTTAAATTTTCATTTCTGGGTTTGATGGACCATGTGTGTTGGAATTCTATGTTACCATGCTACTGAAGATATGCTCAACAGTCATTGCATAACATAACACAATTCACTTAGCATATTGAATTACAAGAGAAAAAACATGTGAGTATTGTTGGTAATCAAATAAATTGTTCATAACTAGAAACTGTATCAACTTATTACCTTCTTCCCTATCTCTATTCATAATTGGTAGAATTAATAAAATATTTCATTAAATAGCAGACTCTTACTTCTAGAAAAATAATTTGCTTGAAACACAAACCTAAGATTTCTTGAAGGGATATTCAGTTGAGTTCCTAGTCCTGTTAACATTTTCAATCCCATCATGGTGCTTACTGTGCCTGTCATGGGATAATTACTCCTATATTGGGCTAGTGATTCTTCAGTTCCATCAATTGTTCCCTCGAATTGAAATTTGCGGTATGTTGGTACTTTATTTTGGGCACTAGCCTATGTACACAAATAATGTGAGAAAGTTTAAATATCTTAGTAATTATACTACATTGACTCTACTATATAATTCACATGTAAAATAATTGATAAGTAATTTTTGGAAGTTAGATTTCAACAATTTAAATAGCATGTAATATTACTTGTAACTGCAACATTCGCAGCTTTTCCTTCCTACTTCTATATATAACAGCAGCTATGAAAAAAAATGCAACAGCACTAGTGCTTACACCAACAACTCCTCCAACAGTGTAAGTCACTATTCGTGTATGTTCTGCAATAGGGAAAAAGATATCTAAGCATCTATACATTTAATATATATAAAATTATCTGTTTTATAAATTAACCTTCAGAGTGGGGTGGCAGTATTTCCACTTTTTGTGCTGGCACATTCAATTTTTCATTGTTTCGACCATACATATTCAGTTTGCCAGATTCAATTATTTGTACAATAATTGGAATAATTTCTTCAACTCTCTTTCCATCAGAATCTACTAAAGTCATTGTTACAATTATGCTACCTGAAAAAAGAAAAAATTAAACTATTACATGATTTTTTATACTTGGATTAGTCTTTTATTTTTTGTTTACAAAAATTGGGGAAGATATTGAAGAAGTAGTTCATACAGATGACATATGATCCATTATAATTTTCATTTGATGTTATATTATTTCCAAAGAAAGCAGTGACAATTGAAAAAATAAGGTTACAGGATAAGGATGGTATATTCTGAAGATTTAAGTTTTCCTGACTAGTTTCCTTGAGACAATTTAAAAATCAGATTTGTATTGTTCATACCTATTTTAAAAACTAGTATAAAATGCGTTGCATTCTTTTTGTGTCCCATTTTGAAATAAGCATGTAGACACATTCTTTCGACTATTTAACATACCCTGATGCGATGTTTGGCTAAAAAGTAACCTATATTCAACTGAATAAAAAAGGTTTGTTTTGTTCAAATCAAATTATATCCAAACTTAATTCTTGGGGAAAACAGTTAGTGTTTATATGTTGATATTATTTGTCTTTAAGTCATATTTTAGTGCATGTTACTTTCAAGAAATTGGTCAACAGTAAATTTTCAACTCTTTTTGCTATTTTTTCCAAAAGATTTATTTGAAGATTTTGACTAGTATGTACAAAATGTGGCAATATTAATGGCAATAATATAAAGTGTTTTTTTAGTGACATTCATTACTTGGAGAGGGAATTCTGTTTTTGTCCTTAAAATGTTTATGTTAAATAGCCTTCTTATTTATATTTTATAATTTAAATATTATAGTCCATTCAATATTTGGCCTAGCTTTAATAAAAAGTTAGAGTGCAGGGAATATTATATACGTTGATTTTTTTTTAATGTTATATTTCATAAAAGTACTCTGAGTTAGTTACAAAATAAGTTATATCCATTAATTTTTCTCTAGTTAATTAAAGATAAAACTAACAACAACAAATTACCATACATGTTGTAAGTACAATAGCTCATTGAATAATAAATATATGTCAATTTTATTTTTTCCACATGATCTTTAAAAGTTTTATCTTCTGAAAAATTTCGGTAATGGGTCTAAGACATTGTGCTTCCTAGCTCTTCATTCAATAAAAATTATAACACTAAATTACTAAAAAAAATATAAATTAAACAAATAAACTATTTTGTCATAAACTACTGGAATTGAACTCTAAATCAGTGTTTTTCTATTTTTTTTTAATGAAGCACCTACTATTTAGTTTCATTTAAATCGTTCTTACCAGGAATTATGTCCAAATCTTGAATCATATGAACTGGCATATCAATCTGTTCCAAAAGATGCTTTTTAATTATCTCTAAGAATTCTTCTTTGTTCTGACCAACAGTGTTAGCGTAATTTTCTTCTATCCTGAAATAAGTAAAGAACCATATTTCTCGTGGACTACTGCAGTCAAAGTTCTTCTAGTTTGACCTCTAACTTAGTTAACTTAACACTTTTGTCAATAATCAAAATATTACAGAATAATAAGCAAATAGTCAAGAATAAAGTGATAACCTTATCCTGATGACTAGATTCTAATAAATATGGCCCATAGAATAAAAATCATCTTATTTACTAAAAATATTTATTTGAAAGTAAAATTTCATTAGAAATTTTTTTTTTTAATATTTACTATAATTATCATCACCACTTCATCAACATGATCATTTCATTAACATAACCTAGGTTCAATTCCTGGTGGGACCAGAAAAAATTTGAAACTATTCACATTAATGTCCCTGTTCATATAGCTGTGACTACTGAAAAGTGAACCCTCCTTCCTCTATCCACCTCCTCCTAGTATCAATAACTCATAATTATTATGAACAACTCCTACTAACCCCTTGAAGAAGGCCAAGTTGTTGGTGAACCCAGCTAAGTGGCCCTCGTACTAACAGTAGCCTACCACCCAACTCCTAATTCCTATTGCTCCATGTAGATAAGCTTCAATAGCATGCTACATTTCCCATTCACAAATACTAAAATAAATAAAAATAACCTTCCGAGATACAAACTTAACTGATACTATTTTAAAAACTGTTTCACACTGTGACAGCAATTGGGAATTAAAAGTGGGGGTGGGGGAATAAAATTGACAATTTTCATTTACATTTTCTGCTTATTTCCACTAAGTATGTTTTAAACAATTAAGTAAATCAAAGAAAAGACAGTTGGTGATTACCACATTAAGAAGGGTATAACTTTTTAAAAATAATTCCCAGTTTTAGGTGGTTAAAATGAAATTTTTATCGTTCCTTAGAGTAGTAGAGTGGCGGCTGTCCTCCCCACGCTACCCGCCC
Organism: Laupala kohalensis; assembly: GCA_002313205.1. NCBI lineage: Eukaryota > Metazoa > Arthropoda > Insecta > Orthoptera > Trigonidiidae > Laupala > Laupala kohalensis. The sequence continues at coordinate 31,093 of NNCF01125809.1, read as the reverse complement.
CCCTAATTATCATCACTGGTTTCACAGTATTGCAGTAAGAGAAGAAATCCACAGTCTAATTTTAAGCAACACAATTAACAAGACTCAACTCAACATAAAATATTTATATAAAAAATTATGCAACTAAAAGATTTCCTAGCTTGTTCGTATTAGAAGTATAAGAGGGCACCTTGGTTGCTCTTCAGACTCATTTTCTAAATGTTTTAGTAAACTTTTACAACATTCTTCATCATCCCCAGATGGCCTGTTATGTGAACTCCANACCCAACTCCTAATTCCTATTGCTCCATGTAGATAAGCTTCAATAGCATGCTACATTTCCCATTCACAAATACTAAAATAAATAAAAATAACCTTCCGAGATACAAACTTAACTGATACTATTTTAAAAACTGTTTCACACTGTGACAGCAATTGGGAATTAAAAGTGGGGGTGGGGGAATAAAATTGACAATTTTCATTTACATTTTCTGCTTATTTCCACTAAGTATGTTTTAAACAATTAAGTAAATCAAAGAAAAGACAGTTGGTGATTACCACATTAAGAAGGGTATAACTTTTTAAAAATAATTCCCAGTTTTAGGTGGTTAAAATGAAATTTTTATCGTTCCTTAGAGTAGTAGAGTGGCGGCTGTCGAAATATGTGGAACCTTCGACACACAACCGTATTTTGTCTTCAATATGCATGTGCTCAGCAAAGAAATTGCATAGCTTTTGTTCATATTCCTCTGAGTACTAATTTGAAGACATATTTCCTTATCTTTATATTTGTGAGCAATTATTTCTTCAACAAAACAGAAAGACAACTCTATTAGTCAAAGAAAATTTATCTAAACCTTTGGAAATAGTTCACTACAAAAATTTGTTTCTGGATATATCAATGGAGAAAAATTGGATTGAGAAGTCCATCAATTCACCTCCATTAAGAATTATTGTAAAATGGTATATTATTTGTACAAACTTTTTGTTAATTATTAGAGGAATATTGTAGTTGTAATAATTTGAGTATATTTTAAAGACTTAATATTATTATTCATTGATATAAAAGAATTTGAAAGTGAGATGGAACATTTAAATTATCTTCCAAAATTTTCCCATTTACTTGAATATGATTGATATACACTTTTCATATAAAATATACATTTATCATTCAATTTCTTGGTGTGTACTGAAGAAGAGCAGGGTAGCAATTTCTATTTCCCTTTTTAAGATAGATACAAGAATGAAACAAAATTAAATGAATGGATATTAAATTTAATTTTTTTTAAAATTAAATTTATTTATTAAAAAAAAAAGTACAAACTGTGTATGACCACGTGGAGGACAATNAAACTAATTTACTCTCCGGAAGCAAGCAAGGGACCATCCCATCAATTCCGATCAAGGGCCCTAAGGCAGAGGCGGATTCAAAAATTTCAGCAAAAGTTCCTAGATAAGATAAAAAGTTAGCTGCGAGTTATAATACATATATAATGAGTTATAATACATATAATACATAATAATACATACATATATAATATTAATATTTTAAGTACATTTGTCTTGATATCTTACCTGAATCTCATTCTTGTATTAGAGACATGCCTTTCTTCTATTCTCATTTTCTGAGTTACTGTCTGCTGGGTTGTGGTTGTTATTGGCAAAATGGTAGTAGTAATTGTAGAAGTAGGAACAGGTATAGTAGTTGTAGTAGCAGCCAATGTAGTAGGTGCTGGGGTGGTGGTTGGTTCAATAGTTGTTGTGGGTGTTGTGGTCGTTGTTTCGGTGGTCGTACTTACTGTTTCCATTATAACTCTGAAAATTTTATAATAATTCTTAAGTAACTTAAAATTTTGGAGGAGTCATTGTAATATTGTTTATTATTATTATTATTATTATTATTATTGTCATTGTTGTTGTTTATTCACTTTCTAGAGCTAGCCGTATATTTAGGTGACTTTATAATATATGCAACTATGATTTAGGTGATCTAGTGTGGTATGCATCATATATTTTTGAGTTAGCTTTTCTGTGTAAATGCTATTTTTAGCTTGTATAGTTTGGCATAGTTGATGGGTGCCAGGTTTGAAAGAATTAGGGGGTGGGGATAAAATGACACAATAAAATTCCCCAACCCACAAAAAAGCTTTATTTTTATTTGAAGTTTAGGTATTTCAAATATTTAGGGGGAAGTTTATAAGACAGCTTTATACAATTTTTTTCTGGTGTTTAATAATGATTTTTAGAAGTAAATTTAACCAAGAAATTATTATATATATGATTTACATACAACTTCTTTATAGTTTTCAGAACCTTTTCCACTCTTGACCCTTGTTTTGGCAGTAGCAGTAGGTGTCATTTGTTGTGAATTATCTTTGATACACATACACCAGGTCAGGTATGTATGTATGTATATATGTATGTGTGTGGAAAGTAAGGCATGAATGGTTTCATTGTGCAATGTACTATGACAATAAGAAACCACCATGAGATACATCTAAGCACTATAATCATCCCAATGTCCACTATTCCCTAGTAGGGTTATCCAGTCACATCTGAAGATGGTTCAAACCAGTCTTGGGATGAGAAACTAAAGAATGTGACATTATATCTTATTAAAAAATTGTTCATGGTTTTTAAATTATGAAAAATTACTCAAATGAAATAATCAGACAGTATTTAACATTTAATGCATACTATTTCTTTTTTTAAATAAATTTAAAAAGTTTGCCCAAAAGTCAATAATTTATCTTGAAATTTTATTTTAGAAGTGGTTTCTACACATCTGTCTACAACACCAGGGTTTTTTTACATCCTTCTGAATTGATTCAACTGGGGAGCTGGATTTAATCTTGCATCAAAAAGGATCATACAGACACAATATTTTACACAAAAGTAGTTTGATTGTCTCTTGAGGCAAAGGTTGTTTTATGCAAGTTTTATTTAGTTTGCTGCTTAACATGCAATTCCTGTGTGTATATCATTGTATGACATTCAGCAGAAAAGCCAAAAAATACTGTTACAAGGAACCAAGTAAACCTTACTTTTTTGTAGACTGATTGGTACTATTTTATAACAATATTTACTTTTACAAAAATTTAAGGATACCATTTAAGCAAAAAAAAATTATTACTAAATAATAGAATATTTAGAACATTTCTAATATTAAGAGCATTTCTAAAAAGTTGATAGTGAGTAGATCTAGAATGAAGAACTGATTATATTACAGATAATATCATGCAATTAATTGAATAAAATAATAAAGATGACCTGATATAAGTAGATACAACACATTTGCACTTGATAATCTTAGGATTGGCCTGTTCTAATACTTGTATGGTCTCACAAAGTTCAGATTTCCAACCATCCCTCCAAGCAGCACACTGGAACATAGTGTTAAATAAAAAGTACTAATTAATGAATTAAAACTTTCAGGCATAGTATACTCTCTATTTACTTCACTAGTGCAGAACGAGAGTTCATATGATCAAACGTCAGGTGTCATCAGACCTTAGCCATGCTGAAGCAGGGCATGAGTACTATGATTGAAAGTTTCAATTATCCATCTTCCATTGATGTCATACAAAAGATGCTAAATAAAAAGTCATTGTTGAAGGTTATCTTTTACCCTAGCTTGTCCAATAAAAATATGTCCAAAGGATAGAACACAGAACTATACAGCTTTAAGGAATTGTCCATTTATAGCTTTAACTAAGTATGATTGTGAATTGGAATATAGGTTAGGGCGTGGGAGCTGATTTGTAAATTGTGTTATATCCAGTGCTCTTTTGGGGGAACTAGTGAACCAGGTACCTAGGCACTTTCCAAATATAATATACACAAATTGGGCAGGATGTAGTATATTTGGTATCATATTTGAACAACTTGATTACTGGTTGAAGTAAGTTAATTAAAACTAAATACCATAATATGTAATGCAATCTAAAGGCATTATAATGGTTAACCTGATACACACAAAGAAATTTCCCAAACATTAAGTGACAAGTATTTATGGAGGAAAGAGTAGTACTATCAAAACATATAGATGTATTTTATGATATGGAAGATATGTATGAGTGTTAGTCTGTTGATACTTCATGAAACCATAATTTGAACATTACGTTGTGATGGCTGCACTGGGAACACACTATTTAACAAATCTGAAGTATCGCTAAAGTTTTTTAAATCCAAAGTTTGCTGGTACGCTTACTGGAGCATATCTGTATGAAAAACAGTGGGTTAAGTTTCGTTCATTCCATAATTAACTCAATTCACTAATGCTGAGCTTCCTAGATCCAAAACATGCTTATTAAGTAGTAAATATAAAATAAAAGTATATGAAATTCATCAACACATAAAAAGTTTATTAAATTTTTGTATGTTTCTTACTCGATATTCCTGATTTTTAGATGCTTCTACATCTATTGCCAATGGTAATTGGATTGTAGTTGGAATGTCATATGCAGTTAAATTCCACTTATTAGTATGTAAAATCCATACTCCATGGACAGAGTCATTTCTGAAATAAAGTTTCATTTACAAATGCATTTTAGAAATTCAGTGAGTTCTGTTTGGGTGAAGTAAAACAAAGATTCATTCTGTAGTGAAAGAACAGAAAATGTATGATACAGGTCTGATTAGATGTTATAGTCTCTAGAAAAATTATTCAAGTAGAAAATTTATAAATTATACCTTGTTAAGTTAAATGTTGAAGTAACACCTTCTTTAAATTCCTTTAAGAAATCTTTAGGGAATAATGTATTTCCCACACAAACTGGATTAACACATGTATTCAAAAGTTCTTTTGATATATTCACCTAAAAAGAGAAGGTATTGCATAGAGTTGGAATGTTACCAATTCTAACAACATTATAACTCAATTGTAGGTTACTCACAAAAGTTTCAGGGGCTGTTATTGGAGGATTTACTTGTGTTAGCAAGTCTACCTGTTTTTCACATAATTTTTTATCCATTTGTTTTTCAATTTTAAAGCTAACTATTCTGCTATCTAAAATGAGAAATATTATCATTAAAGCTCATTGAAGTATTAATTTTTATTTTTTTATTTATTTAAGCATTTTATAGAATACACTTTTTTAGTACATAACACTTCAGTTCCACTGCATAGAAGACCAACTGTGCAGACTAGATTACAAAATTATAAAATATATTTTCTTACAGAATACACTTCAGAACTAAAACTTATATACTAGAAAACATAGGCTCTATAACCTTTTTTCCCAATACCTATTCAATACATGATTTCTAGACTAATATTATATACACAGACGTAAGTGAATAATTCACCTTCTACACGAAAGTCCTTAACTGTGGTTTTTCATATTTTTTGCCATTTTTGGTTGTTAATTGTTTCTTTCTGTTGTAATCAATTTATAAGTAGCGGAATATTGATTTTTTTTTAACCAAATTCTTTACTTACTTTAGGAAGGGATAGATCANGTTTTTCATATTTTTTGCCATTTTTGGTTGTTAATTGTTTCTTTCTGTTGTAATCAATTTATAAGTAGCGGAATATTGATTTTTTTTTTAACCAAATTCTTTACTTACTTTAGGAAGGGATAGATCATTAAATCTAACTTCTTTCATTTACTGAAAATTTAGACAGAAGTTCTGTATAGTGATGATTAATATACTCTAATATATACTTCTCTTCTAAATTCAATGGTAATTTTGTTTAATTACTTTATTTAATATTAAACTCAATCATTTATTGCAGGACCTAATTTATCTGTGATGATTTATTCTCTTACACTATTATACTGTCGATTAAATTTATTGATTTTTTACACAAACAACCATAAAATAATCATTGTACCATGTTTATTCCCTGTTGCTAAAACTTGTGATTTTTCATCTAATATATCAGTGAATGTTAGGATGTTTGGATGTTTGAAATTTTATACAGTATGAATCAATACCATTCAATAGGTGTTTACCACACTTGGTGAAATTGTCTGAAATGGTCTTAATAAACCAGGACACTCTTTCACATTTTTTCCTGTCACTCTCAGACAGAAATCACTTGTTTTTTGTGAAAGCACTTTGCAGGTAATAGCAGTTCATTGTGCCTTATTGTCATCAATGGAGGTGGATAGGGCATGATGTTTCTGTGGTGTATCAACAAAAAATTTTATTTTATCTACTGATATCCTATTATTCAAAGTAAGTGAAAATTCAAAGTTCAGCTGCTATGAGGTAAGGTGTCACAAGAAGGTGATGGTGACCACAGACAGCCAATAAATTGGAGAAAGAATTATTTTTCAAATTATTTAGGTCAATAAATTCTAAGTATTTCTCAACACAATATTAACAAGTGTCAAATGACTAATTTAAAATCATCACATTATTATACTCTTCAAAGGGATAAGAGATCTTAAGTTAACATAATTAATTATTTAAAAAGATCACTAGAAATATAAATAATTTCACAAAAATGAGAGATGAATGAACTTCGTAGTATTTGGCAAATATTTTTTTCATTTTTCATTTATTTTCATCTGAGATTGGATGAGACCTTAAATATTTTTTATATCTTCGTGTTTCAGAAGTTTTACTTCAAACAACTTAATGTGAGTCAGTAATACATGAAGAAAATGGTCCTGAGCAAATCATATGAATGAGAATCAAATGTTTGCTAATCCATTAAATGTCATTGTTTTATAACTGAAACGACACAAAATTAATTTATTTTGCAATTATGACTTTATATGGTGATCTATTATCCTGACTGTCTATTTTAGATTGATGCATGTGAAAAGGGTGTGAGAGAGGACACCTTGCTAAATTTAGCCCCGGGTGCCTACAACTTCATAATAAAACATAATAAACATCTTGTAGCAATTGTTAAATACATGTTAATTGTATTATAGCAGTTAGAAAAATGAGAATCGCATAATTGTTTCAGATACCCCCTGATTTACATGTTGTTACAGAGATATAACTGAGTTTTCAAGAATTTTCTTTTACATAGATACACAGAGACATCATGAAAAGTATTTTTAATATTATTTACCTAAAGAATTTGGATTTCCAAATTGTGATATTTTACAGAGAACCACAACCCATGTTAATAAATCTGCAAGAAGAGATGTAATGCCTTTTTCTACTAAGGAGATATTAGCACGCATTATCATTTGTTCATTCAAGTAGAGAAAATCTCTCACCTAAAACAAAAATATTTATTACAAAATACTGCAAAATATGAATATATTGTTTACAAGGACATAAATCCTTACAGTCTTTTTAGTGGCTGGAAAATTGGTTTCAGAGAAAGTGGGTAATTGCCTTCTATTCCTCTTTTGTGTATTACCAGTGGAGTCTGGAGTACTTCTTTTCAAGCGATATTTTTGGTTGTAAACTAGAGGAGGCAATTACACATTTATATTGTTAATTCTTCACCAGTAAGTCATTATTCTATTATTTTGTCCTTATTACTTACTACTGTTGCTGATAACTTTCAGAATTTCATCTTTAAAATCGGATAGTTCTTGTAAAATGTGATCTGACATGGGTAGTTCTCTTAGAGCAAGAAGCGCCATATTCGAAAAGTCCAAGCTATCTTGAATTGTATTTGGATTGTCACGTAATCTAGCACAAATACAATATTATATTACTTAAAATAGTTGTGATTTCTGGTACAAAAAATTATTTACAAAGTAACAAATTAAGTTCACTCACCACATAATATTTTAAGGTTTGATCGCATTATATTACTTTTCTCTTACCTGTCCTTTTGAACTTTTAACTCTTGGACAAGAAGTTTTTCTATTTCTTCTAATGCCCTCTTGTATAAGGTATCATCATCCATTTTCTTCAGTGTTTGTAAGGAAGTTCTTATTAATGAGAGAGATTTGGTATACTGGCCAGTTGTCAAGAAGCTTGATAGCCTTTTCAGAATCTTACTGAAATTAGTGCAAATGTTCTTTGGCATAATATAATAACAAAACAATTTTAATTTTCATTAACAAATTCTGAATTGTGTACAGAATCAGGTAGACATGTTTACATTAATATTACAATATGATAAACTTTGTACACTAAAACAATTTTAAGATTTTGGTTGTTTTTGTTTCATAACAGGGGTTTTTTGGTTAATTTTTCAGTACTGTAGTTCAAGTATTGAAGTATTTGCATTGTTCAAATGACGGTACTGAAGGAAAAACTGGGCAAGTTATATTTGGTATTAATGGTAAAATAATATGCATGACAAAGGGGCTAGCAAAATAAGAAAATTTAGCAGGCCCCTGGGGTTTTAGATATTTTGACACTATGTTTCATTTGTATTGTAAAAGCTCACTAAGAGATAATTTTTATAAATTCTGTTTTTAAAGGAATTATTTAGGTGAAATTTGTTTTTCATATTTTTACTGTTTTCACTTTATCTCAAGAATAAATTGAAATATCTGCTTCGATTTGTATGTAAATGTAGCAATCTAGAATCAGTATATATATAGAAATAAACTGTTATGAATAAAGAAACAAAAATAACAAATGAAAATAAAATTGAACCTTAATTAGTATTAAGAGTACTAATGCAATGGTGTGATAAAGAATAAGAGAAATAAACATCACTTTTCATTAGCAATCATATACAAAAATAGTATTTATTGGGAAATTGAAACTCATATTAACTTCTTTTATTAAAATCAGAAAATTCTTAAATATTATTGGAGCAATGGCTCATTATGAAGCTTTTAACTGTAGATTTGAAGAGATTCAATTAAAGGACTCAGACTTTGAATGTACTATAGTTGAAATCCTAGCTTTAAAGACATTTATTTTAAATATTTACAGAGCACCTGATGGAAATCTTGAAACCTTCAGCAAAAAACTAGAAACAGTTCTTACCAAACTGACAAAACTCAAGAACCATTTTATCATTATTTGCGGAGATCTGAACATTGACTTTTTACAAACAAACTACAACATCATTGAACTTGAATGACAAAAGTTCATCCACCTAATAAAATCATTTAATTTGGAAACCATAATAAATGATCCCACAAGAATAACAAATAGCACTCAATAATTGACCAAATACTAATTGACAGGAGCAAACACATTTATCTTGCCTCTACATATGATACAGGGCTAAGTGACCATAATGCACAGATCCTCTCACTTACAACTGATATGAACTCCCAAAAGCCCCCCATCGTAACTAACAGAAGAATATTTAACACCACAAATTTAAATACACTTCTAACACTTCTAAGTAATGAAACATGGACTCAGGTTTATGAAACCTCTAATGTAGATAGCAAGTACAACAAATTCTTCTACCAGTTATTAAATTATTTTGACATATCCCATCCATATAAGCAGCAAACACAAAAACCACAAAGTAAAAAACATTGGCTGACTAAAGGAATCAAAACATCATGTGAACAGAAGAGAAGACTCCATATGTTAACTAAACAACCATCATGTCCCATTCAACTCAAAACATATTATAAACAATACACAGTAGTACTTAAGAAAGTAATAATTAAAGCCAATGTTTTTAGATGATGAATGACAAATACATAGAGAAATCTACCAACAAAATGAAAGCTATGTGGAATATTGTTAAGCAAACCACTATTCAAGTCACCAATAAACAACAATACATAGAATTGATACAAGACAATAACAAAATAGTTGACCCCATTGAAGTTGCTAATACACTCAACCAGCATTTCACATGCATAGCCAACCAGCTACAAAATAAACAAAACACAACCACACTACAAGCTCTACCACTACCAAATGATACTCATGTAACATCAACAATGTATATCAGGGAAACAAATGAGGAAGAAGTCTTTCAGATAACTAGTAAAATGAAAAACAAAACATCCTCCAGAATTGATTATATACCAGACACAATCATTAAAAAAATAGCAATGTACATAATCAAACTGCTTACTCACTTGTATAACAACTCCTTAACCCAAGGTATCTTCCCACAAATTTTTAAAACTGCTATCATAAAACCTCTTCACAAAAAAGGAGACAAACATAATGTAACATACTATAGGCCAATATCACTTCACAGGTTTCTCTAAAATACTAGAAAAACTATTTAATAACAGATTAAAAAGCTTCTTAACATGTAACAAAATTATTAAAGACTCCCAACATGAATTTAGAGAAAAAAGATCTACTAAAACTGCTCTATTTGCTTTTCTCAATAAAATTTTAATTGTACTTTAGCAGAAAGAAATCCCTGTTGGACTATTCTTAGATCTCACAAAAGCTTTTGATATAATTAATCATGAAATTCTCCTCAGTAAACTAGAAAATTATGGAATTTGGGGAATAGGATACAACTGGCTAAAGTCATATTTATCAGAAAGACAGTAAATAGTACAAGTATCCTACCAGCATGAAAATCAAATAAAACATCACAGATCTCAGCCCATGCATGTCACTCACGGAATTCCTCAGGGCTCCACCCTGGGACCTATACTATTTCTTCTATATATTAATGACATCCCATCCATCATAAAAAACCACAAAATTGTACTTTTTGCTGATGACACAAACATCTTATTCTGTGCCAAAACTGCTGAAAACTACTTAACACTACCAAATCCACTATCACCATCCTAATTCAATGGTTCCAACAAAATAAACTCAAAATAAACACTGACAAAACTTGCATAGTTTCCTTCCATAATCCTCATTCATCTAAACAGCACACACCTAACATCGAATTTAATGGTAACCACCTCAACTTTAAACAAATAACACAGTTTCTGGGACTTTCTATACAAGATAACATGAAATGGAACTGTCACCTAGAAACACTGAATATGAAACTCAGCACAATAAACTATGCCATCAGAGTTCTAACAGCAAATTGCACAACAGATACCCTTCGAACAGTATACTATGCAAATGTCCATTCCATTCTAAAATATGGTATAATATTTTGGGGACAAGCACCAGAAACAAAACAAACTTTTTGTTTACAGAAGAGAATAATACGAACAATTACCAACACTAATAAACTTTCTACATGTAAACCATTATTTGAAAAGTTGAAAATACTTCCACTGCCATGCATGTACATTTTTGAAACTTTGTACTTTGTAAAAAAGGATCTACTAGACAAAGGACCACTCTATAGATTTAATTCCATTGTTCATGTTCACAACACTAGANGGCCAGAAATATCCATCTACCACAGATAACATCCACTCTTAGCCAAAAAAGCACTTATAATGCAGGTATACAGCTATATAATGTGTTACCACTAAACCTAAAAAACCTCAATACACTGAACCCCTTCAAAACAAAACTCAAACAATTCTTACAACAGAAACTCTACTACAGTGTACAAGAATTCCTCAATGGCAATAACTAATGTATGACATACAATCTGTTGTAGGTAATCATTAGAACAAAGGTGCAGAAGGTGGCCTATGATGAAGGAAACTATCTAATAACATCAAATTACATTGTTTTACCATAAATATAGACCTCAACATAAATTAATAAAATAAAATAAAAGTAAAATAATAGAATTCCTACCATAGATATCTAATAACCCTAGCCTAAATAAATATTAATATTCTGTAATAGTAGAAAATAATTGTATTTTATGTTAATTTCTACTTAACCTAAGTTAAATGAATATGGTTAAATGTATCAAAATTAATATAATGTTGTAATTCTTATATGTAAATATTATTGTTTTTGTTGTTAGTTCTTTGACTCGCCATACATCTTTGTTATGATCTACGTGGTTCAATAAAATATTATTATATTATTGTTATTATTATTATTAATATCTTTTACATTTTTGAGAAGGGAATTATGCAGAACAATTCCTGGTTAATACAGGTCTTTTTGGCAAAGAGTAGTTGATATGCTAGGATAATGAATAACAGCCTTATTATGAGTGTTGTGTTCGTGAACTAGACAGTTTCTTCTAAAGGAGAAGTGGATTTTAATTTCTGTCATGACAAATACAACTACAGTTTTGGATTCTTTCATTTCATATTTTTTAAATTTTGGATTGTAAAGGATTTTTTAAACATTCATCACAGTAAACAGACACATTTTGTGCCAAGTGCAAGTAATGTACAGACTGTTGAGATGAAGTGGAGAGCACACCACCAGTCAAAGCAGGCATTCCTGGGTTAGAGTCCCAGAAAGTAGTCATTTTTGTCTCGCTGCAGACAGTGCAACCTTTCTTTTACGTGTAGGTTCTCAGAAGTTGAGTTAAGATGTGATGATTATTGGGGTCAATTTGTTTCAATGTTATGAATATAAACATTATCTTTACTTACTCAACCTCTGCAGAAGAAAGTTCATTGGGTGGAACAGTTCTCACTTTCTCACCTTCTGAGAGTGTACACAGTTTGTGAGAATCACATACTTCAAGTATTGGTGTAATGAAAGTTTCCCCACCACCTTCTGTATTTTCATGAAACAAATAAGAAAAGCAGTCAAAATTTGTTGGAGATAAATTATGTCTCAGTAGTAAAATTGTTTACTACTTTGTAATAGTTTTCAGAAAATTTTTGTGCTTTTCCAGCAAGAACTTGTTTTGAGCTGTAGAGGTGTTTTGGATCCCTGAACCTTAGCAGTCAAATATGGGTACACTCTTTAAAACTCAACTTGAAAATGTAATAACTGTGTCCATTAATTTAAATATGTTTGCAGACCAATATTATTTTGGGTTTCTGAGAAACTAGGGTCTACCTCCTACCCCTGCATATGACTATGACTATCAGATTAAGAGGGTAGTTTCCCGACTCTCCCACTCCTCCAACTCCAAATATGAAAATAATATATTTTCTTGTATTTTGTAAAAATAAATAAATTATGTTTTGTATGCAGCTCCATAATTTGCATTAGGTATTGAAAATGAGGTAATTTAAGATTCCTAAGAATACAAATAGGATATTTTTGAATCTAACTTTCCTTACCTACAGATCTCCTAAAGTGTAAACCCCACCTCAAACAAAATCCTTGTCCTGTCAGTGTAGCCACTATGTAACACAAATTTTGTTCCTCAGCATATTTTATCAAGACCTATCATTTAAAGTTCCTGACAGAACTGATAATTGTTTGCACACTTACCAGCAGGTAATAGTGTATATGCTTTTAAATCTTCATTAGTAGAACTAAATATATTTGTTCCTTCATCTGTTAGGCGGTAGCCAAAATTATATTGAAGAGGCATATCAGATGCACTGTCATATGCTTCATCTGTACTAAATTCAAACTGAGTTCGCAGAGCTTCTCCTTGATTTGGCACTACCTAGAAATACAAATGAATTAATAAATTAATTAATAGTAAAAAAATAGTTATGAATTGGATATGATGACATGAAGGAATATTAACTAATGTTCTCTCTGTAAGCAAGAAAAGAACCATCTTATTAAATCTGATTGAAGGGTTCAAAGGCAGGAAGCAATAGTTTTGTATCCCAAAGTTAAATCATGACATGCACACCCCTCTTTCTACATCCTCTTTCACCTCACCCCCTACCAAAAGGTACAAATATAATTACTTCTAAATATAATACTTATTAATTTTAACTTATTAAATACTCCAGATCAGATAATAATAATAAAACAGTAGAAATGCTGCCAACCCTAGGCCCTTGCCTAGTGAGTATATATGTGAATATGTGAATCTGCTTTTCAATTAGGATAACTGGAGAATGTTCCAGGTCAGGATGGGATGAAGTAAGGTAATATGCCAAGGTTATATACCAATATAAAAGAAATATTGTTAATAATAAGAAGAAAAGAACTGTGCATTCAAGTATTTGAATCAATTAGTATGAAAAGTTCTATAACAATTGCACAAAGAAGTATAAGAGGAATTTCCATCATTTCATATTAATATTTGTTTAATATTTCCATCATTTTAAAAGTAATATTTATCCAGATGCGACAGAACTCAGTCATAAGAGATTCCCATTTATAAGGGACATATTTTCCCATAGCATATTCATACGCCCATGAATAGATAAGGTAATTTTCAATGAATGGATGTCCCTGCATGTGTGGCAACATTGCAGTCTGCGTTGCATCAGCATTGGCACTACAGCTCCAGTGAGATTTATAAAGACTTTTGGGAAAATAATCCTTGTAAAGTGGTCTATCAGTGGGAAAAATTCAACTTTATACAAATATTTTCACGCAATTGATGCTTTTGAACATGTATTGACTAGGCTACTATACAGCCTAACAGGAGCCGTCCAGACACATTTGTGGAAGATGTTTACAAGTACAACCCATCAAAATGCTGGTTTCATCTGCTGGATGGAATGTACTTGTATAGCTTTTCTGCATGAATCACTGGGATGGAATACAGCCCGCTATTAATCATATATCCACTGCAGTCATACACTCATTTACTTATATTTGTCATGGTAGCATATTTTATATTTCCCTGGTATAGTTTTTTTCAAAACAAGTGTTTGTGTGTGGGTATGAATTGGGGCCTTACTGTCCATCTTGTTTCATCAAGGCTAACTTCATTTTATCTAATATCTGTATGTGTATTTTTTTAAAGAAATATTTATCTATCCAGAAAAGATTTACAGAAACTCTGTAAATCTGACTCAGCTCTAGTATCTTTTAATGTGATTGAAATAAGTACTGGATGATTTAGAACCATCCTAATTCAATATAAATATATAAAGTTAGGATCAACTTATTAAAAACCCATTTCCAAAAAATATGAGTTCTCGCTTATAAGAGATAAATTTTCATTCCCTCCAAAGTCTCTTTTAAAACTTATATTAACTTCTCTTATAAGATAAAATACTTTGTACCATACTTTATTGAAGCTATGGTATAATAAAAAGCTTTTATCTGTGAATTTGAAGAAATTCAATTTAATGATTTATTTTTATTTTTTGGAAGGGAAGTTAAAAAAATTATTCTTGAATGATATGATTGATTTGGTAAAGAGTGGTGGACATGCTAGGGCTATGAATATCAGCCATATTTCTGGTGATGTGTTCATGGATATGTTTCTCATTTAACAAGGGTGGCATTTCAGTAATTCAGTCTTAACAAATGCATCTGTTTCATAAATATAAATGCAAGGACTATTTGCGATATTTAATTTTATATACAAAAGTTTGCATGACATTTGTTTCAAGTTCACTTATTATTTAAACTATTCTCTTTTGTTCCTTGAAAATTATTTGAAGTTTTGTAGTTGGTTTGATTATTTTCTATGTAACTTGAAGTTAATTCCCACCCATAGTACAAATTTAGTGCAGAACTTATGATAATTACTTTACAATTAAACTTTTTAGTTACACTTTTTAGTTAATATTCTGCTTCAAGAAAAAAACATACATATATTTTTATACTATTTGTGCTAAGAGACAAATATTGCAAGCTTAAAGTTATAAAACAAAAGTTCTCAGCAAATACTTTTTTTTAATTTGTGATTTTTTAAATTTTAAATTCTAATTTGTCAGCCCTTGAAGCAAATGTTTTTCTGTAAAGTTTTTGAAAGTTGTCAAAGAGCTACAACCAATTATTGCTAGAGAGGCAAAATATTCAGTGACACATCGAGGGGGAGTTGATCTAATGGGGCTCATGTCCATACCCAGTCCATACACCACAATTCAAAAAATCACATCTAGTAAGTACGTGTTTGGCAAACACGGGGCCCCGAGCTGAGTCTGGCATTACTTCCACTTACTTGTACCGGGCTCCTCCCTTTCTCTTTCCTGATCTTCCTTGGTCACCTCTTGTTCTTTTTGATCCCGACGCTATTAGGGCTAGGATATCTTTCATTGTCCTTTTTCTTCTCCCCCCCCCTACCTTTTTTATAATGATATGTGTAATGTTTTTGAGATATGTTGATATTTGAGTTTTGAATTGTAATTCAGGAGGGTTTTTAGTGGGTATGATTGAGTCATTCAGCGAGTCCCACACGCGGGGAGAGTCATGTTGGTACTCCCTAGTGCATAACTGCATTTTCTCTACTTGCACAAGTTTTTAGGGCTCTAATGACCTCGATGTCAATGAGCCGTAAAACCCCACAAAAAAAAAAAAAAAAAAAAATTGTTCTGTGAGGCCAGAAATTGTTTTAGCTTCATTGAAATATGTACATAGTTTTCAAGTCAGCTGAGTTTTTGAAATACAACATTTTAAACAATGTCACTCTTATGATATTACCCTCAAAAATTGAAATAGGGTCAACAATGGGATACAGAATAAGTAAAATCCTATGTGAACAAATTCAATTTTAAAATCTTATTTTGAATGGTAGTGATGTCTATTATTCTCAAAGAGAGAACTCATAACAAAGTGAAATGTTTTAGCTTGTAACTAACCTGTAGAGGCTTTATTATTGGTGGAGTATTTGTTTCTATGATAACATCAGCATGTCCTTCATACTGCTTAAATTTTTTCCCTTTCACTGGACATGTTGCTGTTAATCGAAATTTGTATTTCGTGTCTCCTACAAGGCCTGACCAGTTTCCTATTGGACCAGGTATATAGACAGGTACTTCACTGGAAGACAATAATATGTTCATTGAAAAGTATTATTAATAATTATTAAAAGAAAGCAGTGGTAAGTACTTAAATATGGAATATTACCGAGTTATTAAAAAAGTTATATCAATACTTCAAATTAATACAGAATAGTTAAACAAATTGTGCAGTAGAAAAACACTAAATTCATGAGAGGTTAAAGTGATGAATTAATAATGAATGATAATAAAATGATAATGAAAGAATTAGTTTTAAAGGTCTTTAACACTGATAAGTAAAAAATTTATTGATATTGATATTAATAAATAATTGTTTTCTTTTATTAATGTTAATATTGTTATATTATTACTTTTATTATTGGTTATAACCAATATGTATTTTTCTTCTTTGTAACAGGGCAACCGTTAAATAAATCAATAAATAAATATTAATAATTTATTGATATATATTCAGAAAATATCCCATCATAACTATTCAAATCATTAAATTAAACATTAATTTAAAAAATATTATTAGTGGCACTGCCACTTCCAAATGCTGTCACTCCCAGACTTGAGCTTAGTGTGCCAATAAATCTGCCTCTACTCAAAGGAAAACCAGAAAAAAATTTAAGGGATATAGAGATAAAAATGAACAAATTACCATGGTTGAGTACAGATAAAAATAAACTATTAGGAATAATAAGAAACAATGACAGCATGCTTGAAAATAATTTTATATTTTATCAGTTTGTTTCAGGGAACTGTATTAATGGGATGATAAAGTCTAAAAGAAATTATTATTGTTATTTAGTTTTGATCAGAATTATTTGTAAAAATTCATAATTAAGCAAATTGAAACTCACATTAACTTACTGTATTTCAGTAAACCAGTTCTTTTACATTATAGGAGCAATGCTGTTGAATTTTCTCTGCAGCACAATAGTGAACAATGACAAAATATTTTTAAAAATTTTCATTTATCTTTATGTAAAGTTAAAGAGAGTCAGATTTAAGCATAATATATTCAATATATTCAAATTTACTCTTCAATATTTTCATTAACCTTTTTGGAGCACCTGATCTTAATCTTATTATACAAGCAATAATTGTAAGTTTAAATTTACTATCTCGGGAACTTATGGTGGGATCTTGCAGAGACTTGATATACAGAGAGTTTTTAATATCAGGAATCAAACGCCATAAGTGTTAATCTTGTGAAAATTTGTTTCACAAAATTATTATATGAGCAATAATTGTCAGTTTAAATCATCTATCCAGTAGTGAGTCTATAGGGTCCATCTCACAAGAAAATCCCTGAGCTGGCCTCCGGAAATGGCAGGTCAATCAGTGTTTCATGCTAAACCAGAAACTTTGCTTCATAGCAAAAGAAAGGGTTGCAAATTCTTACATTGACTAAATGTGAGCATTTCTCTGTCTCCTATTATTATAACACTAAAAGTTAAAAAAACAACTATAGAACAATTTTTTTTTCATATTTTAAAGATATATTTCATTAAATTAACAAATTAAATTAACTGTCAAATAGTTATGAAAAAATGTCACTATATTCATTTATTAAGTTTACTTTAAATTATTTTTATAATAGATAAAATAAATAACAATAAAAAATAATGAATAAATCCAAGCATAGCTCTGTCCCCTGATATTATATTTTTATGAGAACAATTAGATGAAGGGAAACATGATGTTACTATATCATAAGTTTTTCAAAGTGCCTATCAATATGAAAAATTTCTTGCTTCATTTAATATTCAAACTCACCATTCTAACTAGGATATATTATCAAGACAAAATTTTGTCCCCATAGAGTGGAAAATAACAATTTTACCTAGGCTGATTTGAGGTTTCCTCTTCTTCTGTGATCTTTATAATATCACCCAGACCAACTGTTCCTCTAAGATCAAAGTATTCAAATCCAGATTCCTGTACAACCTCCCACCAGATGTGGCATCCAACATAAATATTCGTGATGGAAGCCTGAATGGTCACTCCTTCAGAGGGATCAACAAAATGATATCTAATGTCAGATGTTATGTTTACCATAGGAGGTAATCCCGGAATTACCAAAACTCTAGTCCAAGTGGAAGACACATCACTTTCATTCTGGTAGATACTTAGGGTAAAATTGTATCTGCAAGAAATATTTAAGAGTTTAATCAAATTATATTCTTAAAAAATTTTATACATTAAGTCTTTGTAACATAATAAATTATATTAATCATGTTTTAATGTGGGTATAGTCTCACAATAACATATTTTGAATAATGAGGTAAATTGAATATAGTTGTACGGTTAAAACATGATCAATGTAATTTATAACTGTTTAATCAAAAGTAAAAATTTCAGTAAGAAACAAACATTAAATTAAAACTCTGATCATGAAGAATGATAAGATAAATAATTATACAAAAATGCTACAGGAATTTCAAGAAGAGACTACAATAAAATTATCTACCGTACTCATAAAATATGTCCTGATAAGTAATATGTGGTGTGAGTTCTTTCACAGATTTGAAGGTGTTAGCTTAAAAGCTTTGAGAGTATTTTATATTCAATTTATAAAGCAAAAAGTCATTAATAAAAATGTGTATGATTACATTGTGGGGAATAAGCTAATTATATCTGCAGATGCTGCCAAGTTGAGGGTGTAAAATGAATTGCATTTTCATGAATTTTTTTAAAGATGACATCAAATTAGAAATTGATGTTATTTGTGATAAACAGGATTAAAGAACTATAAAACATTTAAAAAATTCATCACTTACCACTTTTCTTTTTTAGTTGTAATTTTAAATATATAGATACCGTTTTGTCAGCATTTTCAATGATGCAATTGGCATGAAGTCAAGAGATGAGGTCAGATAAAACATACTTGTCAACATTGATGTGTTCACAGAGTAAATAAGAGTTTTATCCTCTATTGAGGATATTGTGATATCACACAAATTATATGTAAGTATATGAGTATAATATAATGGAAGCTGAGCTGTCCAGAAGACAGTGCATGGAAAGATTAAAATCTTTAGTCAATCTATTGCTCAACTGCAATTGGCTCTGGCACCTTCGTGATCAAATAAGGGATATAATAAGTGTTTGTGGTCTGTCTTAACATACATTTATTTAAATTATAAATATGATATAACTTTCAATCAGTGTTTTATAACACAAGTATGGCAAATGAAACAATATAAACTTTATTTTTGTATATTAGTGAATTTTCTTCCCATAAGCTTCGGTTGTATTAACTCTGACATCAATAAAAAAAGCATAAAAATTTTATTTACTCTCCCATAGGTAGAGATTTTGCTGGTAGATGTAAAGTACTTTTTTGAAATTCTGAGGAATATTTGCTTTGCACAGTCTTTGATCCTGGCTCTGGCAATGTACATGTAGATCCTCTAATAGTAAAACAGCACCATTGAATCTGTAATTAAAAAATTAGGAGAAATAAAGTTAATTGTCAACCTTAGAGAGAAAGGGGATCAGTCTTTCTCTTAAACATTCAACTATGCTCAAAGAAGTATTTAATAATTTACCTTTATATTTCCTTGCCTACTTGTGTCTTCAGAAGCTGATCCATCCAAATATAGATCTTGATCAGTTCCAACAGTAAGTTCACTAGTTGCAATGATAGCTTTAATATCTCTTCCATTAGCTTCAATTGTCATATTTCCCTGTTATAAAGAAGACAGCCATTAAAACAAAATGTTGCTCTATTAAATATAACTAGCTAATAACACTAGACAGGCCACCAACCAAACATTGTGGAGGTGACTTCATCACAAAATATTGATAAGCAATTGAATGAAATGCAAATAACTACTGTTAAATATCAATATGACCTTGATATTATCTTTTGCCAAGTATCTAACTTCTGCTAAAAATTGTTTATAAAGAAAGGAGAAAATCACAATACTTTTGTGCCAGGTGAACTAACTCATTGTCAGTACAGAACAATATGTACAATGCAATATGCTGGTCAAACTATGTGAAATCTATGAACTACAAGAAATACAGTAAGTAAAACTACTTAATATATATTTAGGCAAGAAGAAAAATATTAAAAAATCCTCAAATTTTGCCAGTTAGTTAAATCTTTGTCATAAAAGATGGATTTCTTAGTATTAATAATTTATTGTTAAAATTCATAATGAAAAATTACAAATTGCTATGTGGATGACAATAAATGTATTCTCAGAAAGCAAGCAGGGGATCATATCATTAATTCTGAGCAAAGGACCCAAAGATAGTCCTGGATTTGATTCTTATGCATGCCTTTACCTGTCCCAATGTTATATTGCTGCCATCAGATAACTTCACTGTACATTTAATGATATACTTTCTTCCTGGACTGAGGACCCCACTAGGTAATCTAAGCTTCATTCCTTGTTGTAAACCAATATCTATTTCAACATTACTAGAAACATTCCATTCATACTAGAAAAAAAAATTTAAGACATACATTTGTATTATGTTATTTAACATTAATTATATATTTTAATTACTTTTTTCTCTAACCAGTAAGTCCTGCATCAAAACAGACTCGTTACATGTAAACACTTTTGCTTCTGCGTAATATTCTGCATCAGCAGGAGTGACGAGGGGTCCAAGCAATATAACATCTACCAAATTATTTGATTCATCTATTTGAACAGTGAACTTCTTTTCATCTCCTCTCATGCCCAGTATGTTGACTCCAACAACATTGAATTCATAGGTCATATCTGCACGGAACTGTAAGTGGATGATTTATTTCAATTGTATTTTTCCCATGAATTTAGTATTATATGTAATAAAATGTTAAAATTATTTTTAGAAAATGTTTTACAATAGGTACCATAGAACTATTTAATTGGTATTGATTTCCTGTTTGTTGGTCTGTTAGCGTCTTCATTTCTTTTGCCAAACCTCTTATGTTTCTCCAGAGCTTTAAATTTTCTACTTGACCTTTATTAGGTATCTGCGATAAATTTGGAACATTAACATACCATTTATATCGAAGCTTTTGACCATTGGAGGACACCAATCTGATGGGACAAAATTAAAATGAAACACACAAATTTATAAGAATTACCAGATTTTTCCATTTATTGCCACATATCTCCTAAATAAATGCTTACCTTACATAAGAGGGCTGGAAATTTGTGAGTGTGTTGTTTTGACTCATTGATGCTTGTCCAGAACATATGATGTTAGGAGCCAAGACTCGATAAATTGGTTTAGCTGTCTACAATCATGAAAGGTATTCTGTTATAATATATTCAGCACATAATCCCATTTAATTTATATAATAGTGAGCAAGAGTTTCTAAAAAAGAATTAACATTGTATTTTGATAAATTTTATTAAATCTATGTTCACTGACAGTATCTAATTTATAAGTTTCAATTTCTTTGCTGCCCACAACCACCTTTCTTTATTTTCATTTAAACAGATAATTTTAGGTAATAATAGAAATTAAAAAATTCCTCCTTAAAGTTATTCTGCCAGGTAATTTCTTTTTGAACATAATTTCTTTTCTCAACAGAGATTTTGTGTCACACAAATATTAAGAGGTCTATATATTGTTTTAATGACCAGTAACAATAATAATAAATTTATTGTCAAAAAAGCAGTACAAACTGCGTATGACCACGTGGAGAACAGTAAACTAATTTACTCTCCCGAAGCAAGCAAGGGACTATCCCATCAATTCCGATCAAGGACCCCCCATATTCAAAAATTCCTAAATAAGATAAAAAGTTATCTGTGAGTTATAATACTAATAGAATGTCAATATGTTAGTAATTTAATGCAAAAAATTTTAATATACAAATTATTATCGAACTATAGATTATTCTGAGTATAGTGCTTAAAAATTGAAATAACACTAAATTCACGATTTATTGTTACAATAGACCCGCCCCTAGACAAAGCCTAGAGAACCTGTATGATAAATCCGCCTCTACCCGAAGGAAAACCGGAGAAAAACCCGGGCCAGGATGGGGCTACAGAATTTATGTACACAACTGTGCCAAAGTTGAGTACACATAAAACTAAATTAATATGAGACATAAGACACAACAGTCATGCAAGAAGATAGTTTTTGAAATTGTTATAAGTTATTGAAAAAGTACTACGCAATGGCGTGATAAAGTACAAGACGAATTTAACTTTTATTAAAATCAATAAATTCTTTTACATTGTAGAAGCACTGGTGCATGAGGTAGTTTTTAACCGCGGATTTGAAGAGATTCAATTTCTTTTATATTCTTGGGCAGGGAATTATATAGAACGATTCCCGAATGATATGGTCCTTTTTGGCAAAGAGTGGGTGACACTCTAGGGCGATGAATATTATTACTATTGCGAGTATTGTGTTCGTGAACGAGACTGTTTCGTGTGAAGCAAGGGTGACACTTCAGTAATTCGGTCTTAACAAACACGACCGTTTCATAAATATAAATGCAGGGAAGTGCTAAAATATTTAATTCCTTAAATAAAGGTTTACAAGTTTCGGGGGTGAGATTTACAAATTATTCGAACTATCCTCTTCTGAATTCTGAAAGTTTGAATACTCTGACCGGAATTGCCCCAGAAGGTAATGCCGTAACGTAAGTGGGAGAAAATGTTTGTAAAATAAACGTAACGAGAAATACGTGGACCAACTACGTTAACTAAGATTCGGAATGCGTAACACAATTTGCTTAATTGAGAATTATAATTGTCAATGTATGACACATTTGAGGTTGTCTTGAATATGGAGACCTAAGGATTTTGTATTTGTAACAGTTTTTAATTTTGTTCCGTTTAATGAAAGATAAACCTGGGGTAAAGATTTTGTGATACTATTGTGAAATGACATAGACACTGTTTTGTCAGTGTTTATAATGAGACGATTTGCAGGGAACCAAGTCGAAAGATTAGACAAAACTTTTTGAGCGTTGGCGTGTTTACATAGTAAATTAGTGTCATCAGCAAAAAGAACCATTTTGCAATCTGATGCGGATGATGACACGTCGTTCACATACAATAAAAAGAGTATAAGGCCGAGAATTGAACCTTGGGGTACTCCACAAGTAAGTGGCTTTGTTTCTGAAAGACAACTCTGAAGTATTTTAGTTTTAGTATTCGACCTGTTGATATCTATCTTTTAAATAAGAAGTTAGCCATTGATGTGGAAGTCCACGAATGCCTAAAGAATGCAATTTGGAAAGGAGAATTTCGTGATCGATGATATAGAATGCTTTGGATAAGTCAAGAAAAAACCCCTGTAAGGCATCTTTTAAAAGCTTCCATCAATATTAGCATACAATATTGAATCCAGTAACATGATTTCAAAGATTGAATTCCCTGTCAGCAGTAATACCTTAATTCATACTTGCGTTTTGAAAGTGCTATATTCTTTTTTATCGTCTAGGAGAATTTCTGTACCACAATATTGTTAAACATAAGTATTTTGTAAACTACAGTAAAAAATTTTAAATCCAGCATTCTATTTCCAAGAATGATCTATAATCTGGCATTACTGGCTATGACCAATAATTGTAATAACTGTTTTCATTTAATTGTCATGCCACATCCTTCATGTTTGCCATAATTTGTGACAGTTACCTCTATTTTTTGTTGAAGATAATGATGTAAACAATTTTTTGCTTTATTGTCAATTAGAAATATACTACAGATATTATGAAATTTTTACTTTTCGTGAAAACTCATTTTCAGAAGAAATAGGTATAGTCATGATAAATCCCTAATATGGTATGCCTCAGGATGGGAATGCCAGATTAAAGAGTTCTACTGTAATAAAATGATATTAAAGTATCAATCATGATTTTAGAAAAGAAATTGTATAAAATTTTGAAATCTCCCCACTAACAAAATTTTTATGGTCTGAGAGTCACTTCTATAAAAGATGATGGGTTCTTTAAAAGAATGGAAAAGTAAAATGTAAATTAACTAACCTGCTCAGATGAAGTTTTCAGATTAATGACTCCTTTTGCTTGTGCGCATAATTTTGTATCTGAATTTGCTCTATAGATTTTACAACCTTCAGCCAATTGTAATGGTGTGTTTGTTTGCAGTGCAGGTTTATTACCCAATTGTATAATAAGTCGGTTGGCAATAAATGAGCATTTTGGATCTGTTTCAAAGGATTACATTGTGTATATATATATGGCATCATAATAATAAATATTTTAATGTTAAAAATTTATTCAAGGTACCTGACTCAGGGAGATAAATTAATTACAAGGAAACACATTATTTAAAATCGAATGTACCTTCTCCAAGTAATGTCATGGTGTGTGGATTCAATAAGTCTGCACATTCTTTAGATCCTTCCATGTTTTGATCAAACTGAATGTGAATGTATTGGAGGTCATTTGTTAGTACTGCGTCTTTCATTGATGGTAAAGTTGCCTCTATTGTTGTTACAGCTACAGGTCCTTGACTGTCTCTGACCAAAAACATATGTTTCAGTCCAAATACAAGTAATTTTATTATCTTAAAACAGGGGTAATATTTTTCTCCTTCACTTATACAAAATCAAAATTGATCAAATGAAAAAATTGTGATCAAGAGATTTTTTCTGAACATAATAAGTGTTGCAAGCATGAGAAAAACAGTTGCTAAGAAATGAGAGGATGTGTTGTGGAATTGCTAGGGAAATAAAAGTGCAAGAAAGTGCTCTTGCACCTCATTCACACATAAGAAATATTTTTATTTCAAATGAGAGGTTTAAAGAAATTAAAGAGCATTTGGAGGATTCAGTATATAAGAATTCAGTTTGGAGGATTCAGTATACAAGAATACTATAACTTCTAAAATAAGATGTGTAAGATTTCCTTGAAATTTATCCTCATTTTTGGATGTTAGATTGCATTTTTATTTTTAAATGTTTAACTTCATTCCTATTTTTATTTATTTCAAAATAAGCGATTTGAAAAATATTTGAACAAACAAAAAAGTAAAAATATACTTTTCTAATGCAGCATCTTCAGTGAAAATTGCTCCAATTTCTAAATGATGAGCTTGGTGGGCTGTGTAATTGGAGCATATTATTTTAGTTCCCTCTACAGCCACAGGAAGAAGAACTTGTGCATTATCTGATCCACTTGGTCTTACAAAGCACAGAACATTGGAGTGACCTACCACTTTTGAAACTGTTATTATAGGTTGAAATGATTGTTCTATTCTTGCAGCTATAACAAAGATAAGATGAGTTCAGTACTCTTGAGAATATTGAGAATTATTATTCCCGTCCTCATTACTATAATACATTTTTATAGATCAAAAAGTCGTGTGTCATTAATTTTAAGAATATTGTTGATTTTCAATAATATTTTCATCAATGGTTGTTGTCTTCCATTGTGGTCTTAGAGGTTTTGTTGTTTTTGCTTTTATTATAATGGATATAGTTATGGAAAGTAGTATAATTTTCAATCTTAGACTTCTGGATGAATCTTCACGTTTGAGTTATTGTTTTCTCTCTTTCATTACTAGTATGGTTACAATTTAGTGCTACCCTGATGAAAATGAAGGGGTATGGAAAGGTAAGTTAACCCCTGCATTGGAGATATGCCATGCCATGTTAAACAAATACGCAAAGCTGAAAGTAAATTCCAGAAGGGTTATGGAAGGTTAAGGGTGATAATTGGTTTACATTAGTTTCGTGTAATCCTTTGTTGTTCGCCTTCCTTCAGTGAAGAAGGGTTACCAAAGGATACTAAATCTTTCACCAACCCTTCCCGTTCCTTTGGTAACCCTTCCTTTCAGAGCTAGTGACACTTCATTTTCATCAGGGAATTACCCTTCTTCAATGTTTAACTTACTTGTAAATTATCTCTATTGGTATAAATTTAGAAAAAATTATTTGTCTATTAAACCATTAATTCCTCACTTTATGAGTGCCCACAAAATTGGAAAAAGAATGAAACTTTAGTGTAGTATAACATGTGTTATAAACAAATGTGCATACAAGAAGAGGACAAACCCCCAAGAGATTCAAACTAATTCCAGTGAACATTCTGAAAAAGAAGATGTTACTCAAAAAATTATTGCAATGCTTTTTCCAATAATTGATTTAGGAACATATTTTTATTTCATTTTGCAGTAAAAATTAAAACTCTGAAAAATTAAAACTCCCTCAGAATGAAATCTTGGATACCCCTTGTAAATTTGTATAATTTACATAGCTATTGATTCACTTATGGAAACAGACCTGAAGGAATTATAGATGTGACTGAGAGATCTTTGCTATTTACTATAGTCAGCATAAGATTTGGAGAAGTCAAATTGCTGACTGCTGAAGAATTGCATTGGAGGTTGTAAGAGCCTTGTTGTTGAGCAACAACAATTTCCAACTGTATGACATCATCTTCCACAGTTATCATTTCAATATGTGTCAACTGTAAGCAAGAAAATATTCTCAAGAGATACTTAAAATACTCAAAATATTCTCAAAAAGAAAGGATAGAAAGATTCTAGAAAAAACAGAAAAACATTTAAGTGTTTAAACATTCAAAACAAGAAGAAAAAACAGTCAGAGAAACAGCATTAAACTGTACCTGACAAAAAAATTAAGCTTTTCACTCCTGCTTATACAAGCAAGGGATTATTGCAATCAATCAAGTCACACCAAGAAATTGAATAAAAGTAATATTAAGATTAGAATATTACAGAAACAAATTAACTAAGATTAATAATATTCATATCCCCCAATGACTGGAGACCCCGGACGACAGTGTTCCATTGCCAATTTTTCACTATCTCATGCATTTTTTAAATTAACTACCAAAACTAGTCTATTGAGGAAGTCCTTTAATCTAACCAAGAAATTTTTTTCATGCTGAGCCTATGATTTTTGGCTGAAAAATAAAAGCATAAAAAATTTCCAAAACACACAAACAATCTATCACAGAGTATTTTAGGTTCACGGCTAAGTTTTTAAACAGATTTTTGTATTGCTATTCTAAATGTTTCCAAAATTTCAAGTCTCTATGATGGGCCACCTTCAAAATTTCATAAAACTCATTTTTTGACATTTTTATGACAAATTTTTAGAACATAACTTGTTATTGTAGTCATTGTTTTATTAACATAAAGGAATTAATGCAAATTTTTGTGAATCAAAACCCATTTCTTGCTGTTTAAGTACTGGAAATTTACATAATCTTTGTTGAATACATTTTTGAGAATATCTTGTACATATATCAAGTATCTTGTAGAATATCAAGTTCTCATAAATGATCAAATGCAATGTTTGGAGTTGCTATCAAACTTGAAATCACTCCATATTAAATTTGGAAGAGTATTTAGAAATTAGACAACCCTGGAATGAAAATGAGACCCATTGTCAGTGATATAGGTGCACCCAACTATAATTTAGCAAAATGGTGGGTAGTTAAATATTTGAGACTCTCAAAATTTGAAACATTAAGTATTAAGAACTCATTTGAGCTTATTAAGAAATTGGAATATAAGAAACTTGATGAAGATGATGTTTTGATTTCTTTCAATACTGTCCCTCTATTTACCAAAATACCTAAAGACAAATTATTGGAAATTTTGATAAAGTGGTTACTCTCCTTGAACATGGATATTGACAAAATTAATGAATTTTTGGAGCTAACATAATTGTGTATCAAGCCAATTTTTTTTTTAATGGGAATCTTTGCCTTTAAATACAGGGAATAGGAAATCAAACTTTCCCCTCGTTTGGCAAATTTATTTATGAGCAATTTTGAAACTCATATCACCAAGATGCTTCCATAGATGTTTAGAATTTGTACAGATATTAAGGTTATATCTTCTGTGTCCTTGGTAATTGAAACCAACAATTTTTCTCTCTCTTTGGATTTAAATATTTTTAATTGTACCAAAAGATTTAAATTTGGAATATTTAGAAAAGAGACCCACACTGATGATTTCATAAAAGAATTGGTTTTAATCCAGTGCAGCACAAACATGCCTTACCCACAGACTAATAATACTCCATTGAAAGATGAAGAATTCAACTTGTAATATGATTTAATTGTTCAAACTGTCAAATCTAATGGATTTACAAAAACTTTAGTAGATAAAAAAATAAAAAACTTTGAGAAACAAACAATGGTATAAAATGTAACCACATTAAAAAAGCCAAAAATGGAAACAGTTAACCAAAAATTTACTTATCACCCTGGCTTGCATTAGAAGTTCCAAAAATTTTCAAAGAAGTAAATATCACTTTGATTCCACAAAATAAATTTAAAAATAAGTCTCTAATTAAAGCTAATGACAAGGATAAAGTACATTCTCTTAACAGATAAGAAATTTATAATATTAATTACAAGGATTGTGAAAAAGTTTATATTGGAAAACAAAAAGAGATTTAGAAATTAGAAAAAAGGAACAATTTCAGCATGTCAAATTTGAACAAATTGAAAAGTCAACACATTTTAGTCAAAAAACACAAAATTTATGGAAATGTAAGATTAATGAAGAATTTTGTTGACCATTTTGAACTGTTGGTTTGGGAACAACTGTTCTTTCAGCTTTTCAAGAACAGATGGTTACATTTGGTAATTCCATTTGAGAATAATTTGACTTCACAATTCATCCACCCATTCACCACCTGTTTGATCAGCAGTTGGTAGAAGCTGAGGTTGGAAGCAACTGCATCCAGTTTGTGTTCAACTAGTTTGTGTTTAAAAAGTGGAGTGTGTGGCTGACAAATATTTACAATATTTTATTGAAATCCCTTGTCTTATATTTGAGAAAAGTAATATAAGAAATAGAAAAAAAAATTCAAGTTCTGAACAAATTTTGAATTAGAGGTGGAGAGTGTCTGTCTTCGGTATTCTAGAAGACTGCTGCGGCCAGAGTCATGTGATGCTGGGCTATCCGTTTCGTGCTACAAACTATGCTGACAAGACACAGCACCAACTGGACAGCCCAGCATCTACATCTGTCTCGTCCTCTCCCCCATTTAAATTTGCATCTCCTTGGTCTTAAATTAACCAATTGCATAGAAACTCATCAGATTCACTGCTGGCAGCGACTGTGATTCACTGTTATATTTTTTGTAATATACATCCCTATGCCTTACGTAGGGAAAATTGATTAAATCTTAAGTAAATCATAATTAAAATAATATTCCTTATCTTAATATTACATTACATATTTTGCCTAATATTATTTCTGATTTTTAATAATTGATTTTCTCTTAATATTTCTAATTGAACTATTCAATATGGGCAGTACCTCAGACTGTTGGGATGACATGTTGACTGGGATGAGATCACATTTGAGATCTGGAATGTTAGTTCTATTGAGATGGGCTCCCTTCAAGCTGATGGTGGAGATCTTGTCAACAGCTAAGTCCAACACATCGGGATCCATTCGTGAGATTCTCACACAGTCTACAACACATCGAATACACAACTTTCTATAACATTTTCATCAGTAATCAATGACATTTTGTAGGAAGACCTAATAACTCATAAAAAACTAATGATTATTAAATGTGATATATATGTTTTAATCAGTATTTTTATTCATAATTTTTGTTCACTTATTTATGTTTAATAATAATTTTTTATTAATTCTTTGTAAACAATATGTGTTTTGCAAGAAATCTCAATATTCAATGCACAGTCTCAATTGAATCAAATTCTCAAAGACAGTAAACTCTTGCTGGAAAAGTGTATACTAAAAGCCGGAATTCAGAAGTGACAAAGTTCTCCCAACTCAGTGCATACATTAATGAACATGTGCTTTAATTGAAGTTGCTGAGGAAAACACAAATGCTGAATGGAGAACAAAAGCAATGTCCACAATTCAGGAGAATAAACATCAAAATCAAGTTAGGAATAAGATAGGCCATCTCTTATAAACAATATTAAATAAATAAATAAATTTATTGTCAAAAAACAGTACAAACTGCGTATGACCACGTGAAGGGAAAAAAAAACCTAATTTACTCTCCGGAAGCAAGCAAGGGACCATCCCATCAATTCCGATCAAGGGCCCTAAGGCAGAGGCGG
>NNCF01125808.1:408078-435135 GCA_002313205.1 Laupala kohalensis | reverse complement strand
GAGGCGTGATGAAAATCCCAACCTCACCGGGGATCGATCCCCGGCCATCCAGCCAGCAATGGAAAGATTAGGCTTCGCTAAAGAGCACATGAGTGATGGAATAATGTGATTTTCGAAGACAAAGTCCCACGAGAAGCAATGACAGGACAGGGTTCTTGTTTGGCGCAAAACAAGAGAGGAACTTTGGAGGAACAATTTGCAGACCACTGTAAAATATGGAGGAGGATGGAGTGTACGGGTGTGTGTTACTTCTGCTGGAATGGGGAAATGGCAGGTTTTTTTTAAAACACAATGACACAAGAGAGTGTGACCACTATTTTAAAAGAGAAATTCTATTGGATGCTAAAACGTTGGGTTTTAGCCAGTTCTTCAAATATTATCAAGATAATGACCCGAAACACAAGGTTCATACATTTGCGGTTGCTTCATAATTGCCACAAAGTGATTGAAATACCCCCCACAAACTCCGAATTTCAAATTCATGGAACATTTATGGAATGAAAAGGGTTCGAGGATAAGGAAAACACTAACTTTCTCTAAGGAGGAGTGGAACAAAGAAGAGCCAACCTGCACTGAAAAAAATATAGTAAACATGCCGAACCGATCACGCGAAGTCATTAAAAAGAAGGGTAATGAAACCCGGTATTAAGAGTTTTGTTTGCAGTTGTTAACAAAGGTCAAAATTGTAAGTGAACGAATATTTTTGTGAGGTGCTTGTTTTTTGTTAAAATGCAATTATCTTTCTTTTCATTTCTTTCTTATTAATTAAGTAAATTGTTTCGGTTTTCTTACTCTTACTATTCAGAAATTTTGCAAATTCCTTTTGTATCGTTCTATAATGATTTCATTTCTATTCATAATTTATATGAGAAAAGCAAAATCGAAGGCTTAATGATAATGACCGAATATTTTTAGTGAGTGACTGTATGTAGTTCTTCCGTTTCGAAATTGGTAATTGATATTACGGTCACTTTCTCATTTCCCATCGAGCTAAAATTCTACTGATATGTGTGGTATGTATAATAATAGGTGAATTTTGTACCAATGTACGAAAATATATCCCTAAATGTGTTGAAATGAGGCAAATGTATGTGTACATATCCCACCATAACCGAAGAATGCCTGGAGTAATATCAACCAAACTTGGTATTTAGATGACTGACTATCGGACAACAAACACTGTGTGAATAAGACAACCTTAGGAACGAGATGAGAAGGGGATAACCTGTAAAATAATGGCAAATAGTAAGACAGTCGAGTTTGTGTACATTTGACAAATAAACGTATTCTAAAACGAAAAGGTATAAAAGAAAAGAAAAAAAACTTTTTTAAAACAAGCTTTTATATAAAGTGTACTGTACTGAAACGTAATAAATAATGTTCAGTGAAATTGAAAATTAAAAATTTTAATCAGATAAGTTGATAAAAAATATTATTAGAAAAAAAATTAAAAACTTGAGGAATTTTTCGGAATTTTTAAAGTACTATTATTAATTATAAAATTTGCAATCTCAAGCTTTTAAAAAATTTCTGATTTTCATTTTTTTATCAACCTTTCCGATCAACTTCTTTATTTTTTATTTCCCTTAACGTTATTAATTACTTTTTATTATAGTATCTTGTATATAAAATCTTATATGATTAAATGTTTTTTATTCCATTTTGGTATGAGTTTTAATAACAATTTTCATATTTTACATTGCTAATTTAGAGAAGATATTTGGTCTACCATTTAAATTGAAAATATTTTTTATATTTGAATTGTGAAAATATTACCAGATTATTGTGAAATGATTCATTGATAGAGTAGCGTGGGGTAATGTAATGCTATGCAAAAGAGAAGATTCATCGTTGTGACTTTATTGTGATGTTTACCTCATTTTTCACTACTCCAAGCCTTCGAATGTAATGATATCTCGGTTTTTAACTTGAATATTACTTCAGTATTCACATATAGGACACAGATGATGAGATGAGTCTTCTTTCTACTAATTTGATGAAATAACTATCGTACTTCCGAGTATCTCAGCACCTTCTCCGTTTCTAGAGATTTTATTGATTTTGCTAATGGGACTATAAATTTTACTTTATTTCAAAGTCCAAGAAAAAAGTAACACATAATTATAAATTTATTGAATTTGAACGTATAACAACGTAGAAACAATGTAGCAAATTTAACATTTTCTAATGTAAAGCGCTGCTAAAAGGAAGATGTTGCCTAGCGTCATGGCGAGGTCCTCTAGTGTTGCGTGAAGCGCGCGTCCAGTTTTCCTTCTCTGAATACCAAACATAAATATTCACGTGCCATGTTAGTCCCAACGCAAGAGCCTTTTTAAAATATACGGTGCCTGCAAATGTATTCGAGAAGGAAATTTTCTGTAAAAATGAGCTGTTTTACACAAATTCCGATCCATTAAATTCGATATTTTTTTTTAGTGTATTGCTATCATATGTCCTTTATCATAGAACGAGGTATAAATGATTAGTTTGTATTTGGTGTCAATGGATAAATGAATCAACTCGCAGGATAACATTCATTTTACCGATATATTTCTTCTGCGGACTCTTATGACTTTCCAAAAGAACAACAGCCAGGGCATTTACATTTTGAAACAAGAATAGAGCCTATATAAAACACCCCGGAATGCTACATTGATCATGTTTCTCAGCCTTGATTTATGTTGCAACGAGGAAGATGCTTCTAAAGGAAGAAATAAAGAAAAGGGAAGGATGTAAAAAGACGTTTACGGAATTGGCGACCTCCCAACTTTGCTGTATGGGTAAGCCAAAATGAAACGAGAATTACAATTTTCAGAGAGCATTCCGTCTTGTTGGATCACGAAAGAGAGAGAGAGTTAAACAGAGTGGGATGGTATATAAGTGTTGGGTGTTAATTTTATATGTAACGTCGATACGTGTTATTTGACAGTTCAGTAAAATTGTCGTCGAATGAAAACGAAGGAAAGAAATGCAGATTAAAAACGCCCTCTAGCCAACAAAGAGAAAAAAATATTACTACGAATATATAAAATAATATTAATAAATTTAAATAATCCTAAAAAGCACAATATTACATGTGATTAATATTTTTCTAATGTCATGAAAACCGCCAAACGGTTACCAATCCTCAAAATCACCCATAAGAGTTGAACTTACAAACGTAGTCAACTTGAGACTGAAATTTATGTTGTGTTCATGAATACTCTATCGATTACACGTCGAAAGAAGTTGTGTGGAAAGTCTTACACAAAATTGGTATTTCTGGGAAAGCGCAAGTGAAGGAATTAAAAATGTTTTAAATACTCCCCCCCCCCACCTCATTTTTATCGATAGATGCGTACTCATCAGAATTTTCGATGTGTCCACAAAAAATAATACCAAAAGATCCAATAATAATAAAAATAGAAATAGTACTAGCAATATAAATGAAATAATTTTACGACAACAAAATAATACATTACTTGGCTCCTTTTCTAAGCGACTGCTCCAAAGTGTGGTGGTCGACTCGTTATGTCTTATGAGTGAGGTACAAAACAACTTGACCGAGCGGACTGCGAGTGAGGAGTAGACATGAGCGAGCGAGAGAGAGAGAATCCTCGTGATCAGATGCCTAGTTTATTTAGTGTCACTTATACATTAGTGGCGACATCCTGGTGGCGATAGTGGAAGCCTGCGTTCGAGTCGAAAAAGAGTGTAAAAGGTAAAGAGGAAAGAGAGACGGGAGTCTCACAGGCAGTCCCGGGTTTGAGGCACGCTAGGTAAGAAGGTGGTGGAAGTTTGGCGGATCTTGGCGTTCCGCCGGGATCTCCTCTCGAACTCTCGCGTCGCGCCTATTTAAACTCTTTTTAGTTGAATCAGCGCATGCCTCCGTCCACCATTGCCAACCTGTATGTAAGTCAAAACCCGCCACATTGCTTGCTTCATGACTAAGTTCACCTTACAAATTAATTAGTGTATTTTGCCGAAAATGTATCCTTGCGGAACGCCATTTTATCTCTGACTGAGCCTCAGATATAGTTATAAATTCTAATTCTTTTAATGAAAATCTGTAACTTTAAATTAACAGATAATGACGAACGAAGGAACTCATGTTGCACGTGCTCCTTCATACATCTTTTCACCAGGAAATTACAATTTCTCGACTAACACAGATATTTATTCTGAATAATTTATGAAAAATATCAATTATATCACTTGCGTCAATATATTTTTCATTAAAAATGTATTGACCAGCTTTTATTAATACATGTCGAAGAAATAATTGTCAACTGTATGTTATATACGTGAAAAGGAACACATTACATATAAATATTGCATTTTGTATCTTTAAATTCCTAATAGCCTAAGGGAATGTGTGGATATGATTTATTGTTATTGAGTCAATGAAGCTTAGTTTTAAACCAATAATTTTTCCCATGAAAAAAATTCACGTTATGAAATGAACCAAAACAAGTAGCAACCTTAGCAAAAAATCACATGATTCTGAAAAAATTGTGAGTTGTAAATATTCATAGCAATATATCAAAATCATTCTATGGAAAGAAAACGTTAGTTTCATGAGTATTTCTGGTTCTATAGGATTTTATAACAAAAATAAGCTGTATTACATGTGTGGAGAATTGTAGAACTCGTGGCAAATATGGAAAATCAAACTTAATCTGACAGATATTAAAACTTATTTTTATATTCATTATTTACGACATTCTTTTATGCATTCAAGAAAAAAACAAATAAATGTGTAATATTAGGAAAATTTAACAAAAATTATAATGGGCAATCATGTACATTTTTATATAACGATCAAATTTTTATTGTACGTTACTTAATACAGTTACTTATTATTATCGTCACTTCACTATGTAATAAATTGTTCATGATATCAGTTGTTACTGACAAAGACTTGAAGAAGAGACAACGTAATTATTTAAAAATGTAATTACTTAAATATGGTCGTCTAAAAGGTTCATCTAATGAAATACTATAGTACACGTAAATAAGTGATTAATTGTAAGCGTATTAAGTATACAACAATCAAATTTACAATGTTAAAGTATAAAAACTGACAATAACACCAACAATAATTCCCCTCACTTTACATTATACACGTTTTTCTTTCTATTTTCAGGGAAAACCAAGAAAATCTGGACAAGTGTGGGGTTGAAGGTCTCGTATACTTAAAATACATATTTCATTTTACAACTGTAATACATATTTTTGACAACATACTAAAGATAATTATAAAACAACATGAAACAACATATAACATAATATGTGCAAACCTACTTCATTACTTAAAATTAATTTCAGTTTTATATATTGATAAATTATTGCTTCAAGTTTAAAATAATATTACAATCATACAAAATTTTTGTGAGATGTTTCTATTGCATGTGAATTCATAATAATTTACCTCGGGAATGTAGGTTGGTACTTGGAATCCGAAATAACAATATTTGTATGAAAAATTTTAACAAATATAAACACACATTTTGTTTTAACATATAAACATACATTTATTTATTTTCTATTTCAGCTTTTTCGTGAATATAACAAGAAGGAAACATATAACAATAACAATAAACCTTCAAGAAATGGAGTGCATTTCTCGCAATTTCAGATTTTTTTTCAGAATTAGTTTTTGAAGCTTTTCATATTAAATGTCACAAAGTGTCGACCATCTACCCAGAGAAAAACGTTCATTTGTCATTCATGTTCCTTCTGGGAGTTCTTCAGATTTTTTTATCTTTCAACTGAAAAGAGAATCCCATTCCTTTACAAAAGTATTAAAAGCATCTACAGAACATCATTTTAATGCTTCTCTCGTATTTATTTTCGATTTCGTATAAGTTTTCCTCTACGTTACATTTCTTCTTTGATAAAATAAAAATCCAATTCACTCTCATCTGTATAATTCTTTAGCACTGCTTCACTGATTTGCACTTGCATATGATATTCTGACGATTCTTCGTTTCAATGAGTTTTGTCATCAACGAATTTTAAAAAATCATACCGAGAAAGATTATAACAAGTATTAACAGACGTTTCTTTCTCAAAAGTAGATCAGTGTAGTAAAATAATTTCAACTTTCGTTCAATGTCTTGAAATTTAATTTCTCCTAATGATAGTAAATGATTTCCTATCAGACGTTCACCGTCGGAATTTCAAGGGCGACTTACATCACACAAAATCTACTAATGACGAAGTTTTCATTTCGTTGAAAGTAAAAAAATATGTGGTTTAAGTGTCAGCATAACATTTTAAATGTATTTTTTTCTATTTCAATATGTATCAGCAAGTTGGTCTTCGTGAGATAGCTTTCAGTCACCTCTTCGTATTTTGTTCCGAGGATAAAAGATTACTCATCTACCAGTTAGCCAACGACAAAGACTTGAAGAAGAGTCAACGTAATTATTTAAAAATGTAATTACTTAAATGTCGTTTTATGAAAATACATTTGTACTCCTATGTATTATAATCAAGTAGATACATGACACTAGCATATCATCACATCATTCTAATTCCATTATTGTGACTTTGAGAAATGCTTAATGCAAAATATATTCAAAACTATTTTTCTGCATGCTTGTATTGTGTTATAATTCATATAAGTTTAGTTTTATATGTATTCAACCTTGACACAGTTGTGTAGCCCCATCCTGGCCAGTGTTTTTCTCCGGTTTTTCTGTGGGTTTCGCTGGGCTCTTGCCTAGGGATGGCATCAATTGAAATAATAAATCTCGAATTTTCTGTCACTTCAATAGTTACGATTTGTAAACAATATTTTTTTCGAATAATCTAGTTTGATAACAATACGTTCTTCTGAAATGACGTTTTTGTATTTTTATTAAATATAATTTTTTTTGGTATTATGTTAATATTATAACACATACCGGACTAATATCGTTTTTTGGGAGGAGTATGCAGAAATATTACATGCACCTCTGCCTTAGGAACCTTGATCGGAATTGATGGGATGGTCCCTTGCTTGCTTCCGGAGAGTAAATTAGTTTATTGTCCTCCACTTGGTCATATGTAGTTTGTAACTGCTTTTTTTACAATATATTTATTATTATTATTTTAAAGATAACTCTCAAAGTACCGTTCAACCTAAAAATTGTATTTCTTTTTAAATTGTGGAATACGTATAACGCAATAATGAAAATTATAGGTTAATAACTTATAAATTTAATAATTGAAAACCTGAATTGATGAGGGAAATTATCTTCCACTTCCATGAAAATGACAATCCGCTTTAAACGTATTGGTTAAAGAACAGAAGTTTAACCATTGCGAGGAAGTGATCCGATGCAAGAAATGAAGACCCCGATTTTCCGAAGGGGAAAACTTGGTATCAGTGCTCTTACTTCCCAAATTTAGTTTAATCCAATGGTCCGCATTACGCTCAATGGGTAAACAAAACCTTCCACTAAATTATCAAGAAACGATGTGGATTTCTACCTCCTTGTTTCATACTCGTCTTCTGAGGTATCTCACTAAACCGACTTTGACAATCTCCCCATCTGATCTCTTTCCACTTTGCTTCTTTCCTCTTATTCTTCCTTTCTGCATCCACAAGTTCATTTTCCTTTCGTCTTACCTTCGTTTTTCGATGGGCATTTGTTGTAATGGTTACGGAGCGAGTTCAATAGAGCGCAGCACAATCCTTGGCTTCGATCACGTCCTTAGGATTGCGTTCACTTGTTATTTGGACACCAGGGAGGAGGTCAGGTTTAGAAGAGCCTTTTTGGATTCAGTGGACCGTATTAAGATCGCATCTGGTCTCTTCAGTCCTTTTCCTATCAGAGTACGGTAAGTCCTTAACATAATCGTTTTTATGAATTCTCTTAATATTCAGAAGAAAAATATTAACACGCTTTGTATTTTTTTTATCACTCTCGAAAAAAACAGCGGAAAAAAAAAATTTGACTGACAAATGTAAAAACAAATAGCGATGTGTTGTGGGAAATTATTCTAAATTATAATTTACAAATATAAGACACCTCAAAAAAAGAACTGTTTTATATCAATGTCGTAGTATTTTAAATTAAATATTAAACTAAGAAAATTAACATCCCAATAAAATTAACGTAGATTCATGATGGGAGACATTATACAGATGGAGTGTTGAATCTTTTCATTCTTGTCGGTTATTTTATGATAATAGATCGCATCATTCAAAAAAGAACTTTTCTAAATTTAAATGGAAAATATATTATAAATAAATCATAATTTTAGTTGAATATTTAATCTTAAAGTAATATTTTGTACTGACTGTCTAAAAACTATGATTTTGGAAAAATAAATACTTGTAGTATTGAAATATTTATACCATACAATAAACACTAAATTTATAGTAAATCCTGAGTTATGAGAAATGAATGTGTCCATTTTTTTTATACATTTCAATGTGATTTTTTTTTTGCCATTTAGCTCTTTCAGTATTACCTGCCAATATTTCTATTTTTCTTTTTTAATCCCGGAACAATAGGTAAAAATGCCTTGAAATGAGTAGAGAAATGGAACTGTATGTTTATATTGAATTGCGCCATGAATTAATGTGTGTCCTCATTTATTGATCTTCATTTATAGATAAGAAGTCTTGTGATTATTTGCAGACGAAAGAATTGAGGTCATAAAAAATAGTTTTAGAGATGAGAACGATATATTTAAGAATGAAATTCCTTTATTTTCATAAATTTTAGAAGCAAACAAACACGTGAGTCTGATGGTTCAATGCTTTAGTTGAAGGGATGGAAGGAGAGGAAGTGGACATGATTCCCTGGACGTGACTTTCTCTAATAATGTTAATTATGTTGCAACTGTTGCGTCAACGCTGTGTCCCTTCTGCTGGTGATGCCCTTTATGTTATTGCCTCTGGGAACTTCGTAATAATACCTAATGACGTTAGGCGCCTGCGTCCACAATTGCGGCAACTGGTCACGACGCGTCGAGAAAAGTTAAACGCGTCCCAACACACTCTTCACTCTGCTCGTAAACGAGTTCTTTGGATGGCGATGGATGCGAGACATCAAAATTTTATTCAATGAATTATAAATATTAATAATAATACTTTTGTATGTCGAGTTTCGGTGTTGGTAGTATACAATAATAAATTTCCC
This sequence comes from Laupala kohalensis, assembly GCA_002313205.1. Classification (NCBI taxonomy): domain Eukaryota; kingdom Metazoa; phylum Arthropoda; class Insecta; order Orthoptera; family Trigonidiidae; genus Laupala; species Laupala kohalensis. Next base: position 426,016 of record NNCF01125808.1, on the reverse strand, counting down.
GCCCGAAAATCAGTTCCGTGTGATAACATGGAAGACTAAGCTAATTTACTCTCCGGAAGTGACCATCCCATCAATTTCCGATCAATTCATATCCTGTTCAATATTTTCAGTTTGCATGTTGTGAGGATAAACAAACTGATGGGTTAAGACTAGAATAAAATTATTTTAATAAATTAATTTACATATTTATCGCCAGATTATCCAAGGTCACTGTACACAATTCAAGCAAAAATTGCGGTTCCTTTGAGTGTTGAGTCCAGAGATTTGGAAGGACCAAAGAAATGTGAAGGTAGATGAGATGGAAATTGAAGTATAGAAGTGCCAACAAAATAGTTTAATAACATGAAAGTGAAACTAGAAAATAAACCAACAAAATGAGAAATTCAAATGAAACAAAACAGTGCTCGATGAAGTCTGGATGAGGTGCAGCGATGAAATGACGACGGGATTCTCCAAATGCCTTGCGGTTCAGCCTCGACGGCGTTGGACGGCATGACTCCAAGGTGAGCGCGAAAATACTTGACCGTAACGTCGTTTCGTGGGCAGCCTATAGCTGTCAAAGAGTCAAACGAGACGAGAGCGATGTCTCGTCGAGGACGATTCGGAGAAGTGTTCGACCGAGTTAATGAGAATGAGCGTCGGTCCGAGCAAGTTAAGGAGAATGGGGGCGTAGGCTAAGCGAAAGCATGTTCGTAGCGGTGGCGGTCCGCTCGCCAGCACGTGACGTCACAGGTCGATCTCTGTAGATATCGATCGTCCATCTTGATCGATTTGACGTAACGTCATTTGAAGCAGTTCTGGCGAGGAATTAGAATAAGGTTCCTGTGCAATTCTTGATGATTTAGGTTCGTTTAATAATATAATTTTCACCCTCTTCTTCTCCTCAAAGGCGTGATTTTGAATAAACCCGTGAGATTTCAGTAAATAATCTACACAAGCTCAACTATCACTTATTTGCACAAAGAGTGATAGTTACTCACTTGTCCTATGTTGCTTTTTGTCGCAACGGTCACTTTGGGTCTTGTTTCAATTTACAACTATCAAACTATCAAAGGATTTTTGAGTCAACCATTGTAAAGATGAATTAATAAAAGTGACATCATTTCTAACAGGGAAACTTTAAAATAAAATTCACAATATTTTAAAAACCTCTGTGACGGCTTTATACAGATTTAAATATGATGAGTTGATTTTGTTGTTTCAGAATGTATCACTTTGATTTTCAATCATGCAATTAATTTCGTTTTCAATTTAACAATGCATTCAAAATTTACATTTCCAAGTGATTACAATAATTTTATTCTGCTTATTTTTATTGACATTTTTGTTGTACTTTTATACTATTGCCATGTACTTGTTTCGTAGAAGAACTGGTGATGTCCACCACGCGTCTGAAAAAACATTTTGGTGATGAAGTAATCCTTGCTAATATGATTGTATCGTCTTTATTTATCAGCGAGCTTGCCGAGACGACATCAAGTGTCTCGGAACATAAAACCCTGCCAGCGCAGCGAGATTAATAAAATAAAAATAAAAATTTAACAATTAAATGTAATATCGTGATGAACCTACAAAGGTTGTGTCTTTGACAAATTGCTTACTAAAACCATAATAAAAACTTTTTATTTTTCAATTTGTTTTATTAATTTAAAATTTAAAATGTTAGTAATTACAAATGATACTCGCTTATCTAATCCTGGGCTCTGATAGTTATCTATATTTTAGTCTCGTATTGTATTGTATGTAGTTAGTTAGTTATTTAGTAGCTAGTAAATTAGTTTATTGTCCTCCACGTGGTCATTCGAAGTTTGTACTGTTTTTTTGACAATAAATTTATTATTATTATTATTATTGTATCTTTCAAATCGAAACTATTTATTCAAATTTCGTACGTGTAAAGACAGATTTCCGTAGAAACTGGCTATACATTAATAAAATTATATTTTGCTCGAAGGACCAATTGCGAAAGGTTGTGTTGCGAACCATATTAGTTCGCAAAGCGGCTACCCTTGTAAGAAGCCGTAAAAGTACATAAAGTTGACACTACTCGCTCACATTACATTATATCACTACTAGAGTGCAGTGGATGTCTTGTGTACGTTCTCTGAAATAGCCCCCACTGCTGTGTGCGCTATCCCCACTACCTTCTAGAACATTCTAAAGGGTATAAAAGCTCTTGACTTTGTACCCCAAATCACTCAGTTAAGCTACGTAATAGCCTGCGTTCACGTCGGTCTCCCATAAGGCGACTGATGTCATGTTGCGCTTCGTTATTATGAAGAAAATATTATTTGGAAGACTTTTACGAAGTCTAGTTATTATAAATGTTTCCTTGTAACAGGAAACGAACTATTCTATAGAAAAGGCAGTAATGCTGCCTCATCACTGGTATTCGACACTGAGAACTTTTAAGTGCTAACAATTGATCTATTATGTTATAGCCTCGTTCCAGCTTTGTAGTATGCCAGAATATATTTACGTGCGCTGTCCTTCTGGAGCTGATTTATGAAGACGTAGCCAGAGGAAGCCATATTATGAAGATTTAATGAAGATTCCGTATGATGGGGACTCTCAAAACACTACTGAAAGCATGATAAGTAGTTGCCATTCGTATTTGCCAGGTACATTACGGAAACATAGTTAAATTGTAAAAACACCTAAAACTCGGTTGTTTCTTTGTTTCATGCATTACAATCTTGCTACTTTCCACAAATGTAATTCTGTATCAATTGGAGATTTTTATAATAATAATAATAATAAATTGTCAAAAAAACAGTACAAACTGCGTATAACCACGTGGAGGACAATAAACTAATTTACTCTCCGGAAGCCAGCAAGGGACGTATTCCATCAATTCCGATCAAGGGCCCTAAGGCAGAGGCGGATTCAAAAATTTCAGCAAAAGCTGAAATATATTTTATATAATTTTAGGGGGGATAAAACTTCAAAATTGTTTATAACATTACGTAATTCTGTAAATGTATTATTAGTTATTGTATGTGTTATTTGTTATTAAAGAGCGTTTGTTATAATGAATCTGACAAGGCCAATTCTATAAAAAGAACCTCCTGAAACCTTAACAGTACTGATTCTATTGCGAATCCTCCTCCTCCTTATGCTAATAACATCAATCGATGGCGACAATAGTACGTGAAGTACAGAGTCCACTTGTTTGTCCTTGTCTGTTCTTGTGTTGCCGTATGGCTCATATTAATTTAGTTATATGTGTACTCAACTTTGGCACGGTTGTGTACATAAATTCTGAAGCCCCATCCTGGCCCGGGTTTTTCTCCGGGTTTTTCCTTCGGGTAGAGGCGGATTTCTTATACAGGTTCTCTAGGCTTTGTCTAGGGACGTGTTTATTGTAACAATAAATCGTGAATTTAGTGTTGTTTTTTTCAACTCTTATGATTTTTAAACACTATACTCAGAATAATCTATAGTTCGATAATAACTTGTACATGTAATTTTTTGCGTTAAATTACAAACATATTGGCATTCTATTAGTATTATAACTCGCAGCTAACTTTTTATCTTATCTAGGAACTTTTGTTGAAATGTTAAATCCTTAGCCTCTGCCTTAGGACCCTTGATTGGAATTGATGGGATGGTCCCTCGCTTGCTTCCGGAGAGTAAATTAGTTTATTGTCCTCCACGTGGTCATACGCAGTTTGTACTGTTTTTTGACGATAAAATTATTATTATTAAATTTATTATTATTATTATTATTATTATCATCCGAAATCGTAGAGGAAAAAAATATTTATTGGAAAATGGAAACTGCCGTTAATTTTGAAACTGAAATTGTTATTTAATAGTTACGAATTATGAACAATATTTTCCGAATAATTTATAGTTTGACAATAATACGTACTTGTGAAATGACTTTTCTGTGTTTTATTAAATATATTTGTTGGTATTTGTTAATACTATAACACGTGTCGAACTATTTTTTAACGTTAGGCGTATGTTGAAATGTTAAATCCGCCTCTGCCTTACGGCCCTCGATCGGAATTGATGGGATGGTCCCTTGCTTGCTACCGGAGAGTAAATTAGTTTTTTTCCCTCCACGTGGTCATACGCAGTTTGTACTGTTTTTTGACAATAAATTTATTATTATTTTATTATAACGACATTATAGCTCAAAAATGTGTGAACATACGTTTTGTTGATATCTTGCCAATATATTACTTGGTAAGTACTTCGCAGAACGTATATTTCATTAAAGAGCTTAAGAAGGCAAAGGAGCTAAAACCTCGCCACGTGTAATTTAAAATGGAAATATTGTAAATAAAATGCCCTATTGAATTGAAATTGTATATATCATTTCTTACAATCAATTTTAATGCGTTTTAAAAATCTCATCTCAGGTGTTATCAAAAAATGAGTTTACTTTTTCTTCTCGTGAGCCATGAATATTTTTAAGTTTCATTCAATTTAATGTTATTTATCATATTCAAAATACTTGTGCCTTGATAAATATTCTGACTTTTTTTAAAATTTGAAATATTACAACGACTACAACTCAAACGCTCATACTTGATACATTGTATTCACTAGTTATTTATTCCACGTATTAGTGTATGTGGAGTCGAGTATTGCAGAAGAGTATTAGAGCATGTGTTGAAAGATAAATAGAGCTAAATGTACGCGTTTCCTTTCTATGTCGCATCAATGAACTTCGCTAAATTATTGGTTGGAGTATTAAAAATACATTTTGTGCAGACGAAAATGTTTGTAAGCACTCTTCCTGATTTATTAATCTAAAACACTCAGCGTTAAGAAATAGAATATTTACAACAGCAAACGAGACATAAAAGCCGCTGAAACCAACAGAACGATGCGAATGATCTACCACAGTGTCGCTTTAATTCAACCATTTGGCAGTTTCAAACGCAAAACAGTTATTTGAGACTTGTGAATACGTAATTATTACTCGTAACGAAGATTGGACCTCAAATCACTGACAAAAAATAGTGAATGATAAAAATCCATCCTGTGTGGCAAGAATTATTCCAGAACTCTTTTTGTGTGAATGCTTTCAGTAATATCATCTTCATCATCAATATAACACAATGGAAAGCACCTTATTTTGTGATGCATATTTAGAATGTTTAATACATTCACACAAACTAAGANATGTGTTGCACTTGTCTCAAATGTTTTAATAATTTTATTTATACCACAAAATTAGATTACACCACAAAAATAGATTCTACCCCGTGTTTTCCCCACAAGAATGCATTAGTTTCGAATAACAATGCCTGGAAGACTTGGGGTTTTATTTTTTGTAAAATTTTAAATAATTCTGATCTACTCTGTGCATTTGTAATCTTGAATAGATATGTGTTTGCAATGAAGATAGGTGCGTGAGGAAGTTTTGTAGATACCTATCTGTAGGGTTCTATGATTTCTTTCTAAGCTATCTACAGGGTTACATGCAAAACAATGGAATTGGATAATAATTAGTAACAAATGCATAGTTTCCAAGTTATCAGAGAACACTTTTTTCCCCTTTTATGTGTTATTTTAGCACCCCTACGGGAGGAATAAGAAGGGGATGACCTGTAAAATCAATGGAAACAAACAATGTTCTTTGAGAATCGGTACCTTTCGGGATCAATTAGAGGAATAGCTACATATTACATGCCGTTTACATCATTTATCTAATAATTATGTCTATATATATGATAATAATAAATTTATTGTCAAAAAGCAGTTACGAAATGCGTATGATCATGTGGAGGACAACGAAATAATTTACTCTCCAGATGCAAAAAAGGGACCATTCTATCAATCTTATCGAGGGCCCTCGGGCAGTGACGGATTTAACATTTCAGTACACTCCTTAGATAAGAAAAAAAAAATAGTTTGGTGCGTGTTATAATATTCATAGAATATCAACAAATTTTTACTTAATGAAATACAAAAACCTTGTTTCATGAGTAGGTATTATTATAAACTATAGATTATTAAGAAATTATTTATTTATAAATCGAAATTATAAAAATAACTCTAAATTCGAGATTTATTATTTCAATAGGTCCCTCTTAGGCGAAAAGCAAAGTGAGTCTGTAAAAAAAAAATCAACTCTACCCGAAGAAAAACCCAGTTGGAGGTGGAGGGGAAGGATGGAAACCCAAATTGCCCTGAAGAGAAATGACATTCTGAGAAAACTGACCAACAAACTAATCTAAACTGAGAAGAACCTTAGAAATATACAGCAGATATCACTTGACGTAAAAGAGCAATACAGATTCCGGGCGTGTGTGGCGGAGTTTCGTAGCTTCCTCGAGGCGTATGTTGACACAGGACTAACATATCGCGTTGGTTGTTGAGTAAACGAACAGTGGTGAGGTGTTGGCGCTGGTTAGCCAATAGCGGTAAGCCCCGCCGGTGGCGCAGGTGGTAGTGTTGTCGCTCATCAGCGAGTAATCCCGGGTTCTATTCCCGATGCCAGAAAATTTGTAGCTTTTCACATTAATGTCCCAGTTCATATAGCTGTGAATACTGAAAAGTAAACCTTCCTCTATCTAGATCCTCCTAGTATCAATAACTCTACTTATTACTAACTACTTCTACTTACCTCTCCACGTGGGCTAAGTTGTTGGTAAACCCAGTTAACCAGCCCAGTTACTAACAATAGCCCTACCACACATCTCCTACCTCCTATCGTTCCACGTAGATAAGCTTCAATACATTTCCCATTTACAAATACTACAAGATTAAAAGAGCAGTAAGCAACGTATTTCTCGCGAGGGATGGGGTGACCTAGAGAAACCACCCACTGCTACTTCTACTATAGCATTCGTCACTGATGGTGGCAAGTTGCTTCGAGGGCGCAGCAGATCTTAGAAAAAGCACGTGACAGAGTAGAGCGAATAGCGTCGTTTCTCATCTGAGCGCCGTAGTGAGCCAAGGATTGGGTAATTTCTTATGTGTAAAAATTAATGTTTGTTTGTCCTTTATGCTATTCATCATATTGCGATGAAACTTTGGCAAGTTGTGCACCCGCGCGCGAAGGTTTATGACGTAGTACAACTATTCTAAGAATTTCTTCGTGGTATTAATTTTTTTAATGAATAAGTGAAAATTTAATATCACGAAAGAAGAGAAAGATAACTTTAGAATATTATGTAAGACCCTCGGGTAGCGCCTGGCAAAATGAGCTAAAATAAATCCAAATCAGTTGATGTTTCAGTACAAATATGATTGATTTAAGTTTCTTTTTAAATCCCGGACAACTTCGAATGGTTCTGCTAGTATCTTATGTATTTTGCTTTATGTAACAGTATAAGCTTCAACAGTTAATTGTTTGACGGTTCCTTAACATTTTTTGCTCTAAACTGATTGTTCCATTTGATGCGATTTTTTGGGAAAATAGAGCAAGTAAGACTCTTGGGTTTTCCAAGTGAATAACTATTTGAAGGAAGAAATGGGAGCGAGCTTGTTAGTCCTGGATGTTGGCAAAGTGCAAGAGCGGATTGCCGAGAAGTCGTAGTTAGAGATAAAAATATTTGTCAATGAAGCACTGCAGTCGTCTCCGATGCCAGAACCGGTGAGGACGATGCCTTTTGAATGTTCATACACAATATTTTACATTGACTGTTTCTTCACGTTGACTGCGGTTAGGGAATGGGACAAACAGTTTAAAGCAAGAATAAATTCTTATCTCCTGAAATGCCAGTGAAGGGCTCCAAATATTCAGACCAGCTGTGCTCTTCTTGTTTAAAAATATAAAATCAGTTATGGTGATCAATTTGTATTAGCATTAGTGAAGTTTTTGCGAGTTTGAAAATTATTGTAAGTATCAAGGAAATGGTAGATTAACAATATATTTAATAAGTGTATATGGTACAATGTCATATTAATTTATAAATGATATAGGTCAATACTACACATTTTCCATTAGATTATATCCTATATTTTAAACCATATTTAGAATGTATTTTTTTTTTTTGGGGCTTTAGGGCTCGTCAACAGCGAGGTCATTAGAGCCCTTAAAACTTGTACAGATAGGGAAAATGCAGTTACGCACTAGGGAGAGCCAACATATCGCAAAACAAATTCCACATATCGCAAATTCAACATATCGCAAAACTTTCCTACAAACATTTAAAAAAAAAGAAGAAGAGGAAAGAAGAAAATGAAAGATACCCTAGCCCTAATAGCGTCGGGATCGAAAAGAACAAGAGGTGACCAAGGGAGGTCAGAAAAGAGAAAGGAAGGAGCACGGCACAAGTGGGAGCATGCCAGGCTCAGCTCGCGGCCCCGTGTTCGCCAAACACGTACTTACTAGATGTAAGTCCCCTGGGGGGATTTAGAATGTAAGCGACAATATGTAAATCTTAAGTGAATTTTATGTTTTAACCTCTTAATTTCATAATTTGTGTTAATACTTTAAATAATTTTGATTCTCTTGTGTAATTTTGATTATTATTGTAATTCTAATTATTTTTGTAGTTTTAATTCCAATTATTATTGTAATATTAATAATGACCAGATGGTGTGAGCAAAACAGAAGAAATATTATATTTTAAAATGCGCTCGTAAGTGTTTAATCGTTAATTGGTCTCGCGAAAAATAACATAATATTAGTTGTCCACGAAGTTGTATACCAGTTCATTGTAAGAACTGAACCACTACAGGTCCTAAAGGAGCACGTACACGGTGCTAGTGAATGCTCGAGGCGAAACCTGGCCAAAAGTATTTTATCCAGTAAATTAGATAAATTATGGTGAAAAATCATTTTAAGTAAATAAGCAAATGTTATGTCCATTATTCATCTTAAGAAAATGTATATAGCGCTTCTCTTTAATTGTTTATATAAACTTTCGAATCAAAAATACATCTAACTACATGACATTTGTTTTATTAAATGATAATCCGCCATAACCCATCAAAATCACGGGATAAAATTCTTTGGGTCAGGTTTCGTTTCAATATTCTCCATTGTGGGGCGTCACGAAGCGGTGTTAAAAAGCGGAGTTCTCTAGCCCCTCGTACATCTCCCTTCAGGTGTGCCCATGGTGTTCGCGGAGGGAAGAGTTCCGCAATTGCTAGACCTCGGCTCCAGGACGAGCAGATGTGGCTAGCATTTCGCTCCGCCTGGTTCGACCCCCCGAATNTACAGCAGGCTGCGTCGGCCTGGAAGTCAGTTGAGTCTTTGCGATGCGAGGAAAATCTCCACGCTTCCCCGGGGATCGAACCACGGCCGTCCAGCTCAGCGCTCTGCTCACTAATCACGTTGACTCCGGGTCAATGTACACACACAAAAAAGGCCTTAACTTTATATTTATTCCCATATTTACTCCATTGCTATTCTGAAAAAGAATTAAAAGTATTTAGAAAAGCTAAACGAAAATGCCAAAGAATGAAGCTATACTTTAAAAAATCACGTGCAAAAACCTATGCACTGATTGGTTGCTCAAGAGATTTGAGCCCCTCCGTGGTGTTAGCGTGCTCTCGCTCTTCACCAAATCATCCTGGGGTCAATTCCCGGTGAGGTCAGGAAAAATTTGTAGCTTTTCACATTAATGTGTCAGTTCGCATAACAGTGACTACTGAAAAGCTACCCCTCCCTCCTCTATCCACCTCCTCCTAGTATCAATAACTATTAACTATTACTAACAACTCCTACTAACCCCTCCACGTGGGTCAAGTTGTCGGTAAACCCAGCTAACAGGCCCACCTACTAACAATAGCCTTCCACCCAACTGCTACCTCCTATCGCTCCATGTAGATAAGCTACAATAGCACACTAAGTTTTCCATTTACAAATACTACAATAAAAGAAAAGATTTCCACCGGGTTATCGCGGGAGTAGCGCACTCAAGATTTAAGTAACATTGATCACGATTCTAATGCACTTGACGTAATATTGACAAAAATTGAAGAATCATGTTTCAGGAGAGTATGGTATGAAACTCATGTTACTAGGAGAACATATCAATAGTCTAGACACAGTATCCATGATCTGGATTAGAGACTGTGGCCCGACTTACAGGCGGTAAAATAGTTTTTTGTCCGAATTTAATTTGAGAGGGACATTTTTAGAAAAGAATTTGGTATGGAAACAAAATATCAGTTTGAATTAATTTTGTTATGCAAAACATTTAACTAATTCATTTTTTCAACCAAACATTTATTTTCTCACAAATTGTTCCAAGATCTTGCACCAACAGTAATTCCTCAGTAGTTTTTCATGTTCATATTAGTCACTTTTTGTTTGCTCAGAACGAAATAAAGTTAATGATATTTAGCGCATTCTTTTATATGACTAAAGAATGCAGTCAAGTGATGTTATTGGAAATTATAAAAATACTGTTAATTTGCATGAGAATGTTACTATTCCTTTCTTACAATTTCTAGTCAGTGTACCTCGCACTTTACTTCCCTCTATTTCAAAACACCTAGTCACATTATATTGCCGTAAATCCATACTTTTTAATACCAATGATGAATAATATAATATTATCGGAAAACAAGTATAAGATTGTCGTAGTTGAAAATACAACAATTAACTTATCTTAAACGACATCAGTATCTTTATAATTTCTCACTTCACACCAGTCCAGACGTGAGTTGTTACAACTGTCATTTGTTTGTGTAGTCAAGGCGCGTGACTTGTGTGACAAGCGCACTCCATCACAAAAAATGGGTACTTAATCTTTTCAATATTTCGTGACGGGAGACATCCTTTGTCGCTCGCCTTAGTACCGAGGGGAACTAAACAAAACATAATACAATATCATACTGCGCAGGCGTGAAGACACACCTGTTCGCAACAAACTCTTTTAAAACCTTATCTGCATGATCGTTTCAATCGTGTGTCTTGTTGGTTTTTCGAAACAATATCCATTATTTACATCTTTTTATACCTTTCAATTCAATTCTGATGATGAAATCTTATTTATAAATATTAATTTAAATACGAAGAAAAGCAATGTGAAACCCCGCGATGTGTATCTTTCAATAAATTAAAATTACACCTCTCCGAATACGTATTACTAATAATAATAATAATAATAAGCTAATAATAATTTTCAAATTTTACGATTAATATCAACTATATTAGCATTCCATGCATAGTTTTCGAAACTCAAAGTAATTTCAATTTTGTGTGTCCATCGTCATGATCTTTTCGAAGAAAATTGTTTTTAATTCTTTGGTTGTACACTAATTTTCGTATTTGTGAATTACAAGAATAAATTACGTCATATCGCCAAATGACATAAGACCTTTATACGTTGGTTGTTGGTATTCATGCTACGTATAAAATTCCTTCCAACTCAATATGTTACGGATGGAGAAGAGAACACATCAATTATTCGTATACCTAGAAGTGACCTGATTGTTTCTACGGTCACCGCATTCGAATCAGTAATTGACTCACACGATTGGAAACGTAGGTAAAGCACTTGACCTGACAACTTGAATAGATTTCAGGAGTTTATATACAAGGTTGAGAGTTGCTACAATGAACCTCATGAGATTCGACAGAAGACTACAATGGTTCAATGATATGAGGGAGTGCAGTTCCCCTGCAACGAGTTACATGTTAAAACGTTCTAAAATATTAATTTGTTCCCTGCAGATATCTGAAAAACTAAGAGATGAATAGTGTCGCTACTGTAAAAAACAATTTTTTTTCTTACTGGACACGAATTTCTATAAATGAATTATATCAAACAGTTTCTAAAGATTTTGGAGCTGCTGTTTGGGTGGCGAAGCCTAAAATGTTTAAATAATATAGATGTTGTTATCATCATATCTTTGTACGAAACAAAGAAAATACTACATAGTGAGAAGCATTCGTAAACCGTGAGGGATAATTAAGATTGCCATATAGATATAAATTCCAGAAAAATAAGCGAATGACTAGCCCGGTTAGATTCGAATTCTTATATTTTAAAACATGCGTCAAGAGATAAATAACGTGAATTCAACCCTTACGCACTGCTGAGTGAAGCACGAGTTAGATTTCTCGCTTGACCTAACTGGGTGAGGCTTTTAGCTGGGGTTTCTCACGCCTACCCCAGAACAATGTTGTTCCGTTTTCTTTGATTCCCCGGCTACCCAATATCTCTCCTTCCCAATTCTTTCGCCCAAACAATGTGGCTGTGCGGAAAAGTTCTTGAGGCATGATGGTCTGAACCTCTCCACATTATAAAATATATCACGATGTAAGATGAAAGAAAATCACACGGTGAAATCTATATATAACAACCGGAGTAGTTTACATAACTATATTTCTGATTTGTTCTCAGCAGTGGATTATTCGGTTTTTGTTCATCCGGGAGGTGATCATAGCGTTCGCGGCACAGCGTTACCTTCGTGCGACCACAGGATAGTCAGAGTACATACGGGGCAGACCACGTGTAGGTGCTGCTTCTCCTGCTACCATCCGAACACGGGTGGTCCTAACCACGAAAATCTGAAAAAAACACCACCAAAAAGATTGAAATCTAGGAAACCACCGTGGATGAGAGATGAATCAAAGTTCAACATCAAACGAGAGTGGAGAATAGCGTGGAAAAGTGCCTCCGTGGTTAATGGGAATCTTATCCTCGACCCCAACACGAAGTCCCAAGGTTTCGAACTGCCGCGAAAAGTTTTGGTGGTGCCAAATAGAATGGGGACTGGTCACTAAAATTTAAAAGAAACCGTGCATAAGTGTGATATTGCCACAGATCCGTTTCGCGATGGTGGAGCTGTGCAAACGATCCATCACAACCTGGATGAATGCCAAATACTATCCGATACGATAGCAGTGTTGTGAATTTGCTGACCTGGATCAGTGAGCTAAATGTTAGCATCTGACATGTATTATTTAGATGTAACGAAATTTTCTCGTATTCCTTGGATTACGAGAATTTTCTCGAATTTCTTTTACGTGCTGTGAATGTATCCATCTATTTCATGGCTTGAAACTAATTTAAACAGCAAAGAACGCTTCCCTCAATGTAACATCTATTTCAATACTTGACTTCTCAATATCTCCAATCCATCTCCTCATTATTCACTTGTGTTCTAGAAGATTGACATGGAAGGAGCAATGAAATGTGAGTTATAAGAAGATTCGTTCTTAAGAATCGGTTAACCTATTCAATAGATCCAACATTCTAGATCAAAGGAAGAAGGAATCTTTATTGAAAAGCCTGTTTGGAAATTCATTGAACGAATCAGCGAATTATTGGCTTGAAACTCGAACTCTATGATTTCAATATTTAACTTTCATTCAATCTCATTACAGCAATGTATTATAGAGCGAATTAATCTCAAATTTAATGGGGATTAAAACCAGTGATATATTCTTCCTCCTGATTTATCGATAATATCCGAGATAAATGCCTAGAGTTTTCAAAAAACTGAGCACTTAACGAAAAGTCTCTAACGTGGTTAACGCTCCGTGGTTCTCTAGTTTACAATGCCGTCATTCGGAGGATATCAAAGGGTGCTTCGTTTGATGCACCCGCGATATAATTATCAACATACTTTTTAAAAAATTCTCTAAAAGAAACTTCTACTTAATTTTTTTTCGTAGAACAGGTTGTAATAATTATGTGAGTGATATAACCGATATCTATCGTTGAATTGCGAGCTTCGATTTTTGTGTGAATTGCAATTAGAGTTTATTTTGGTTTTGCAGAATGGTTACTGAGTTGTACACTTGGTTCTTGGTCCACGGAGAATGTACTTGTAATTGAAATTTTTTTAGCCATAATTAACTCTGTATAAGCTTTCCGTTCGGGGTTTCAGAAAATATAAAATGGACATGAGTACATATTCTTTATTGAAATTTTTGTGTTGTTTTAATGAAAAGAAATTACATGATACTTATTGACATATTTTTAAAACAGATTTCATTTTATACACGCAACTTTAATTTTTTTTGTAATTATCAACAGTGAAAAAATTTATGATGTTTAAATTATTTCAGATAAAACTAGAACTTCATTTTATTTTCAAAGCCACTGTATTTATCACAAATTGATACACCATTTCTATCGTTTTGTGCACAAACATTAAAAAGAAGATTATTTACTCAAGAACGGCGTGGAGGAAATACATGAAAGTCATTTATTTATTGTTTTTGGAATAAGGGATGTAAGATCTCATTTTTTTAAAATAGATTTCCACAACAACAGGATGAAATGCTGTTAAATATTCGCTAGTCATTTTTTCTGGAATTAGTGTGGGAATCTGGTTGATTAGTTGGGAACAAATTGATGATAATATTTGACGGGAAAAAAACTCAAATGGCATGATTTTTTTCTAACGTTGATTGATGTATAGATTTTGTCGCTCACATCGGTTGTTTACTTTGAGGCAAAAGAGGAAGGATGTTCATTCATTAAAAGAAATCTATGGATAGAAACTTATCTTAAAGTTAACACTGCTTTAAAAAAGGCATTTAAGTTTATATTATTCATGATGATTAATGTTACAAACAACCCCAAATTATTGTTGATCTTAATGTTTTATCTTGTATTTGATATAGAATAAATTATTTTTCATTTTATACAGAAATATTGTTTGATTTTTTTTCATATTTCGTGTTACCCACAATATTTGCAGTGATATAAATGATTGGTATATCATTCGAAAACAGGTTAATCTTCGAACTATTATTGTGGAGTGATAAATCATTTATGATGTTTAAAATGTTTATGATGTGATGTTTTCGAACGTGCACTTATGCTACATAGGAATTCTTACGTTAAATAGAAATTAATAAACAACGTATCGAAATTATTTAATGAATAAATTAAATTTATTTCTTCGATGTGCTAGAATGTTAAATCCACCTCTGCCCTACGGTTCTTGATCAGAATTGATTGTATGGTCCCTTGCTTGCTTCCGGAGAGTAAATTAGTTTATCCATTTGATCATATAAGTTTGTAACTACTATTTTGACAGTATTTTTATTATTCTTAATTTATTTATTACAATTAGACAACAAGTCATTAATTTTTTTAATAACCTTATTTTTGAATTCTTGCTTTTGTCTTCATGTCATTCAATTTAATATTTTTCTCTTTCCACGATCAGAGAATTTTTGTGTTTTGAACCATAGATAAATAAACTACACATTTTACACCTGTGCAATCAAATCCTGTATAATATCAATTTAAAAACTTTTAAGTGCTCCTTCTAGACAAATAACTGTATTTAAAACAAAATAAATGTTTTTTCGAGGATATAAACCTTCGTCGGGTGCTACCAAAATATTGAAGTACCGTAGTAACGTGCCACGAATGAAATTACAAAGAATGTTACAACGGGAAGAAAATAAAAATATTTATTAATTCCCGTAGTAATTATTAATTCCCTATACACTAATACATTTGGTAACGAATGTATCTTCGTGTTATCTAGGTAAACACTTTTCTCATTATTTGTTCCCGTTTCTATGGTAGCCCTGTAAGATCCTTTTCTAACACACATCATATTTTTATTGACATATTTCAACGCATTGGTATTCGCCTCAGCACATTGAACAACATCCGAGTGGCTGCCCCGAGCTACAGCCACGATATCCAAGAAAGGAATCTACACTCATGTGCACGAGGCCTCCGCATTCGAAACACGTCCCACGCACACACAAGGAGGTTCGAATTGAGATCGGGTTCGAGTTTGTGAAGGGCTGGCGAACGCCGCCCGGTGAACCCCACTCTTCGTCATAGTCCATGATCCCGAATAAGGTGGACATTCACCCATCTGATAACTTTCGGTCAGGTGAAAATGGCGACGAGCCGGGAATCGAACCCGGGACTTCAGCACTGAACGCAGGGGTGTTAACCACTACACCACCCGTTCGCCTTAGATCTGGGTGGAAATGATGTACGGTTATGGTAGACGAAAGGGTGGAGTAGTGGTTAACACCCCTGCGATCAAAGCAGAAGTCCCGGGTTCGAATCCCGACTCGTCGCCATTTTCACCTTTCAACCGAAAGTTATCACATATCGTCTCCACGTGTGGAAAGGGTACACGGAAGAAATACGTACATTCACTCACCTGTATTTCTTACGTACGGTATATTTTATTAAACATAATATATAAAGAATGTAAAGCCTAATTATATAAAAATATATTAAATTAGATATATTTTTATTGCAAATTATATAAGAAAGACTTAGATAAAAATCAGTCAAGATTAATGGTTGCCACGCGTTAAAAATCGAATATTCAAGAGAACACACTGTGCGCAACAAAGAAGTGTTGTCCTCCTCTATAGCACAGAATAGTACAGTCTCCGCTTAATAGTTTCGCTGGCTACAAATGATAGCCGGCACTGGCAAATCGCCGTTATTGGGAGAAGTTATCGTATAGTATCCTCACATGATCTTGTTTTGAAAGAATGGTATCTAACGGTAATATATTTGTCTGACCTCATACTTCACTCATATTGCTTAATTTTTATTCTACTTTATTTTACACGATGTCAAATTCTTTTTCAGACTTTTTGGTACTGCATCATAAAACACATAATTATAAATATATATCTGAAATTTTATGTAATAAAATTAAATAATTCGGTAGGACGTGGAAAAAAATATTGAGGTTTATTAAAAGATAGTTCTTCATTCAATAAAAGATGATGAGTTAGCATTACGAGATGTATATCGCTCCTGAAAATGTAATTAATTATTCTCAGACTTGCTTTTTGAATTTACGAAAATGGCATTAATTAAGCAATTCTGCTGTTACTTTACTATTTCTGAAGTGAAACCATATCCAAAGGAATGCCATGCGATTAGAAACTTGGGTTATGAATAGATAAACATATTAACATATTTCGATAAAATTATTTTTAAATTGTATATGAAGAAATTTTAAAAGCAACAATTTTTTTAACGCACGGATTTTTCAACAGTCATATCTTCTGATACAATATAAAAAATAAATTTCAGGTGATTGATAATGAATATAACTCGTGTCTCATCCCCGATATAATTATACAGCTTTTTATTTATTTTTGTCTTCATTAGTCATTAATTTTAATTCTCTCCGTTACATTAAAGCAACGAGAAAAGCAACCATATTCAAAGAAATTGAGTAGTGACGGAAAATGCGCCTCACATTGAATATTAATTGACTGAGTCCTATTCAACCACATTATGATATATTGATATCTCTTCATTCACAAACATGTCTGCCTTGTTTGATATAATATATTTCTTTCCTCTCCCTTGTTTCACCTCATTCATGAACTGAATGAAAAATAGATTAAAGACCACTACGAAGGGAGCTTGATGCATCATTATTGGTTATATTGGCTAACATAATGTCTTTATAATTAAAAATTGTGAGCACAAACATAAAAACGTTCAAACCAACTTTAAATTCTTTTCACTCTACATTTGTCTCATTTCCAAGAAAGAAAAAAAACGAGTGACGTCACATTGCCTCATGTTATGATCTAATGTATTGCAACACTATTGGAGTGTGAGTGATATAGNACATCCTGTAGAACAGAACACAGAAAATATTGCAAGTCTACAACCCAAAAAATACAATATGCTTCGAGCATATTTGCTCGAGTCGCTCCGACAACGGCGTAACGGAGCGGAGATTCCGCGTGGCCGGCCGTACCAACTAATGACCTCGGGTTGCCGCGCGATATGACGGCGCACCACCCGTCCCCACGGAATGATCTCGTACCCCGTTCGCCACTCGTGATTATCTAAGATCGCCACCACTCTGGCGATCACTACCGTCGCTCTCGAAAAGACTGTTCTGCTTCTCCCGCAACTCCCGTGCTTATTCTCTCTTGCTGCCCCTCCGACCGATGGCTGCCACTACCATGACAGAGGGGAGGGGGTAGTCGCTCTTCCCTATCGGACTCTCGGGCGCGTTCACTTAACTTTTCGGAGTATTGGGTTTTATTCACAAGTATTTTACACTAGGGGAGGTAATTATTACTTTCTCTCTC
>NNCF01125808.1:381969-403681 GCA_002313205.1 Laupala kohalensis | reverse complement strand
GCGACAGAATCTTTACAAAACACTCCACAGAAAGCGGGTTTACACATGCGAGTACATACACAGAAAAAACACAACACTCGAGAAGCGGTATGGTTCAACATCGATTGTAGAAAGGCGAAAAAAGATGCTGAAAATGCATTAAAATTCTACATTTGGTGGGGAGGAGAAAGCTTACGACAAAAATACGTAAACTTGAGAAAAAAACTATAAAAGAATAATTAACACAGCTAAGCAACAATGGCAGAATTTGGAAGCGAAAAGAATTGTAAGCATAATTCACATTAAAAATGTTGCAAATATTTGGGATACTATAAATTCATTACGATGTAGAAATAATTAACAATTAATTTATCTATTTCCCCATATCAATTGGTATATTAAAGAAAACGTTTAATGTTATCCACATCTTCAACATAGTCATTATATGGATATATTTCCTCTTCTTTTCTTTTTAATGGTCTCTGTTATCTTCATCCTGCTCCTCTTTCTGGAACTGCATGTAGGTAGAGTTGCACGAACAGTACAGAGGCGAAACGTTGGTAAATGCACTTCGCTCAACTTCTTTCCCATAATCAATGTATACAAGGGACGGGTCACGTAATCAAACATCAAATAATAGTGACAGATTTCGACCGCGAAATTAATATTGATGAAATGAAATATGTGATACGAGAAGCACTAAAGGATGCTAAAAATACTAGTACGATACAACTCACAAGAATATAAAATTACGATCATTTTAAGTTCAAAAACAAATATTGGCAAAATTAAAACTGCAACTATCCATTCAATGAGAGTGAATACCAAGGCATTGTATGCACAGCCCACGGCTCTATTAAGGGGCATTTGAAAGGCATAAAGGCAAAAAACCTCGCCAAACATTAGTACATAATTAATATTTTTGTTGTAAATAAAGCGCCCTATTGAAATATATAGTGAAAAATTCACAAGTTTCGACTAGGATTTAAGCCGTTGTCATGTGATCAAATAAATAATTATAATAAATTATAACAAGAAACATAACTGCAGGACAATTGAACATGACATAAAAATAAATATAAACACAAAATATGTTTACAAAGAAGTAGAAACTAAAAGAACATGTTATAATATTGTATTTTATAAACCAGATAGCTTTTCGGTGTCTGTGCATAAGTTCAAACTCCCGTGTGCATTTTTTAAATAAATATCATTTCTGATATACAACTTTCGTAATAATTAACTTCTTTGTCAAAAATTAATGTATTTTCCCAATCCATCAAGTTATCATTATTAATGCAATGTAAGGTAACTATACTTTGTTCAACTGATTTTAAATAATATTTAAAATAATATTTGCAACTCTGAGAAATGCAACTAAGAAAGTATTGTTTCTATTCGCGCAATAACTTTTGGGTGATATGAGTTCAAGTTATTGGAAACGTCACCAGGTTAAGTTTTCTTCTATCAGTGATCAGAAGAGATAAATTAAAAAAGTGCGAACTTTACACCCCTACATTCTTCTTCTTCTAGAGGCTTCTTCAGCTAAGTGTGAACATTTATCTGTTCAACAATGTCCTCCCAATTCTTCCTTTCCTTGACTAACTTTCTCCAGGTCCTGTTCTTCATTCGTCTTAGATTTTCTTAGACATCATCTTCCCTTTTGATTTTGAGTCTTCCTTTTTCTTTCGTTGCAGTGGGCTTCAAATTAGTCATCTTTTTTGTATCTCTTCTCTAGCACCCTTTCCAAGTGTCCTAGTCATGTCATCCTTTTTCTTCTACTGTATCTTACTAAGTTCTTTGATAATTGTTGAGTTAAACTCAAAATTTGACTCTTCCGGGGTCCACGTGGTAGGTGTGTAGCACCACATACTCTACGGAGTATCTTTCTTTCGAAACGCTTTGCATTACCAAACTTATTACTTTGATTGCAATGCACAAAGTTTCAAAGAATATTTCATGTAGTGGCGTTCCCTTTCATACGTAGTAACTACAATACCTGGATTACAAAACTAATTATCCTTAAATACGGGTTTCTTTTTCAACATAATATACATTAATTATAATAATCCGTTCTATGTTTTCCTTTTCATTAGATGTGGTCTTGCAATATGTCACATTTTTATCCACTGACTTAAAAACAAAACCTTTTTTCTAAATGAACCACTCGTAAACAACTGAGAGGACTGGAACGAAATTTTCACAATGGTTTTTCTTTAGAATGTTAGTAGGAGGTAAGCTATGATTCATTTTGATAACAAATCCGAGTTTGAGGTAAGAATTACTGTTGCATTAAAAGTTCGGAGAAATTCACACCCTCTCTAAAATGTAAAAACTTTTATGAAGAAACTTTACTGTACAACCAACTTAAGGGAAAACCTTCAACACAAAACGGCCCTAAATTAATATTTTTCAATAAGTCTCATCATTTTCTATCCTGGTCCGGTTTTTTCCGGTTTTCCTTCGGATATATTTGGATTTTATATACAGGCTCTCTAGGCTTTCTCCTGGGGGCAGTGGCCTGCTGAAATAATTAATGTTGAGTTATTTTAATAGTTGCGATTTATAAACCATTTTTTGGAACAATTTATAATTTAATAATAATACCTACTTGTGAAATACCTTTTTCTGTGTTTTGTTAAATACAATTTTGTTGGTATTATAACATGTAGTTCACTATTTTTAATATTATCCTTGGAGTGTTCTGAAATGTTAAATCCGCTTATGCTTTAGGGCCCTTGATCGGAATTGATGGGATGGTCCCTTGCTTGCCTTCGAAGAATTCATTAGTATATTGTTCTCCATGTGGTTATAAGCAGTTTACAACTGCTGTTTTGACAATAAATGTATTTATTTATTTCGTTTTGTGTCACGTGTTTTGATGCCGATAATCTTAGTAGCTCTCTCCGCACCACAAACGCAGGCATTGAAGTCATCCGCAGGCATTGAAGCAACGTTCGCTTCCCTTGTGTTCTCCATTACCCTTCCCCTATGCCGCGTCACATGAAGGGCGTTGATGCCACTGCCACCCCCCAGCATTAATTATGCCCGGCGTTCCGATGCTTGGGACTGTTTCATGTGTTCGCCACTGAAGCGCTGCTGTCGTCGACAGCTTTTCCCTTTCCGCGAACAATCTCTCGCTTTTGGCTGTAAAGCAATTTTGCGGAAGATGTTTATCATTATGTCGTATACGAAGTGAGTGTAAGTATTGTATATTATATCGAATTTCTGTCTCGGAATATGTCCTTTGGGTTTCCCGACTTCTGCATGTTGGCGTAACGTCGTGTAATGGAGAGAGAATTATGAATTTGCACAGGGTTGTTTCGGCGTTTGGTGAGAATTGAAATTGCTTCCTTTTACTACATTACACAAATTCTACCTTTTTTCGTTTTGTTTCATTCCAGAGATTTTATTAAACTTAAATGATATGGTAATTTCTTCTTAGCGAATTACAATCGAAACCTTTTTTTATAAGTACAAAATTTAAATCTTTAAATCATTCAATCCCAAAGCAACAACTGCGGTAATATTATTTTTTAATTATTAAGAGTTGATTAACATAAAATATTATCTTCCTTTTTGAAATTCCGATCATTTTATTTACTGAAATTAAATGTATATTTAACGTGTTTTGTTTATATACTCTAATATTTATTTAAAAAATATAACACCTTTTTATTTTCTTACTTTTTTAAACCTTATTCGATCCTTACGGAAGCTAAAGAATGACAACTTCGGATTACCCTTGTGACTGTTGCTGCGCTTAACAGCAATACTTCCCCTACTGCGATACCAAAGCCAACAATTACTAGTCTATTGCTATTCCATAATTCTACTTTATTTGGATAATGTTCGAAATGTTCAATTTTGAATAAACCAATCAATCTGTGTAGTGATTATCACTGTAAGTTAATATAAATTATAGGAACTAACATTAAATAAAAGAAGCCAATTGATTGTCCAAAGAATATGATCCTTGGGGAGACAGATCACTTTACTCAAACATTTAGACAAAACTGAGTAATACTATCTTCGTTGAATGAAGCAAAGTCAGCTAACACTTCAGCATTCTCAAACTAGACAAATTGAAATGGCTTATGTTTCCCGCATTCTTAAGGTAGTACTAGCGTAGATAGAATTAAATCACTAAAATACATGAAATCATAAAGTTGTATTGTATAACAATTCGAATAAATATAAAGAAAACAAATATACTTCTCAATGATTTGACTATACTCGTTATCGAGAGTGTGGACACCAAAAGAACTAACTTAGCGGACTCGAGTGGTGTTTCAGGACTGCCACCACCAATATTTTAAAACAAAAACCCCGACACTCGTGAAGACTTGGACTGCCTCAGATTGTCGTTTGATATTAAAATCGTTTGGTAGCACTTACACTACTTTACGGGTGTACCACCGCTATGGAAAATACAAAGAGACTACCGTAACATGAATTTCGTTGAAAGTAAATTTAAAAAATTAAGATTTCTTGAATAATTTAAGCAATGTACTTTATGAATAGGAATATTAATTTTGTGTCACTCTACAAATGGAAAACAGAGTATTTTAAGGACAGGTTCTCCTAGAGTTATTTCGTCAAGTTTGCTGGTAGTGAATACAACGTATAAGATGAAAATATCACTAAGTCGAGTAATGTACGACATAAATGGAATCAATTGACTAGGTTGGCAGTTCTCCCGAATTTGGTAACTTTTCGTACGGCAGCTAGACTTTAGCTTGGGACGCTAGTCGCCCCTTAAACCAAACGTATCGTAGCGCAGTATCACGACACACATATCGCTATGCAATGGTTGGTACTGTGCAGAGTGGATGTCTGTCGTTAAGGAAACACTGCGAGATGTCGTTGCAACGGAGCGACCGAGGGAAGAGTTCATGCAATTCGAGCATCACTCTGGAGATCTGCTTTTGTCTGTCGCCATGGAGACGGAGTGTCGCAAACAGATCTATTCATACACGTAATTCGCGATATCCTAAAACCAACAGTCTTGACGTGAAGGATCTCAGGTTATAACTTCATTAACGCAGAAAATGAGACGCTTGCACTGTTTCTTCTCCGCAATTACAATAAATCCAAACATTTTATTCATGAGTTAAACAATTCGAGAGCATGATAATCTTTAAAGAAGACGTTGTTGTTCAATAAATTTTATCTCACATTTAGACCGCACAAAAAATATATGTTGCTATATACGTATCCATGAATGCACATGGTATTTGAAAAAACATAACGATGTACGCGGAAAGATACAAGTATTTGATCCGTGGACAACGAAAACTGAACTATTTTCAAGCAGTGCCGGGTGACCTCGACCATGCGGAATTAAACATATTTAATATTAGAAAATATTTGATTATTAGCTGTCCTCTTCCTCTGATGTTATTCGTTCACATTCCAGAAATTTTCCACAACCTTTGGGATAGCCTGAACAAATATATTGTTGTTCTCAAAATCAGAAAAATATTAAATCATAGTGACAATATCTCTGCAAATAAAACGGTTGAAAATGGTTTAAATAAGCCAAATAATTATCCCCATGTCAGGATTTATATTATTATATTCGTAATTTGGTGTCTATCTTCGTATGGGAGATATATGGTGTATTTTTTACTGGTTCACCCGACAAACCCGGGACAGTTCAAAGGTAATTATGCCGGCATAGGTATTCCTCATAACTAAAGTGAGCAACTACACCGGTCCCACCCGTGGCTCAGGTGGTAGTGTTGTCGCTCATCAACTTTTTATCTTATCTAGGAACTTTTGCTGAAATTTTTGAATCCGCTTCTGCCTCAGGGCCCTTGATCGGAATTGATGGGATGGTCCCTTGCTCGCTTCCGGAGAGTAAATTAGTTTATTGTTCTCCACGTGGTCATACGCAGTTTGTACTGTTTTTTGACAATAAATTTATTATCATAAATTTATTATTATTATCATCACAGAGTCATCCCGTGGGCTAACTACTAACCCCTCCACGTGGGCCAAGTTGTTGGTTAAACCCCTACCACCCAACTCCGACCTCCTATCGCTCCGTGTAGATAAGCTTCAATAGCACTTAGCTACATTTCCCCCAATTTACAAATACAATAATAGAAAACTACGTATTCCATAAATCAGCGCTGTCCAGCTTAGCATAGCCACGGGCCATTCTCGGTACACTTTCCACCGGCATGGGATGGGGTGTGGCAAACTGTTTCCCGGCAAATAATACTAATGGGTCATATTTATTTATATGTGGCGCGATAGTTTGATTCTCATAAGCAAATTAATATCTCATATATATTTCTTACGTATTAGCAAATTTATATTTCATATATATCTCATAAGTATATTTCTTACATTTCGTACTAGCTGATTATNGTCTCCCATTTTCATTCGACGTAACATGTTTAATTGTAAGATCAAAATACTTTTACTTACTGGATTGTGAAAATACGTACAGCATCCAATTTTTCAAATTCAGTGTAGTACAAATTTAATACAAAGCTTGACTTAAACAGTACACCATCTTGCGGGAGCTGCGCTGGTCATATTTTCTCTTCCGAAGCGTAAAGCGCCTGTACTATTTCATTAACACTCTTAAACTATTCGTCGAAATTTTACGATTTAAAGACGTTTTTACCATTGTTAAATGCACAAAACCAATAATCCATTAAATTGATTATTGATTTTTTTCCTTCTTAAATTACTCCTTTAAATTGAAGTATTTTAACACTTCTCTTTTTAATAACGTGTTATCGATAATTTAGATTACTTTTTGTAGATAGACAAGTGTCATCGCCGACTCTTTTGTAGAAACATATTATGAGACAAACAATATTGCCATTCATAGTTGTCACCTATCTCTAACCGTTTAGGCAGCGTTAGCAAATATAACTCGTTTTTCTTCCGATTTCATTGTCATTTATTGTCAAAAAGCCATTTCTATCTTTCTTATCACACATTTAAAAAATAAAAGTTGTCCTATATTCATCCTGGACATGGAAACTCTCTCCTTGCCAAATTTTATCACGATCGGTTTAGTGTTTTAAGCGTGACCAGGTAGCAAACGGACAAACAGGTTTTCACGTTACGCATTTATATAGTAGCATGGAGTATGGATTATAATGATTTTTTTTTTCGTATTTTAATATAATAAAATATAATTCGGGGTAATTCCGAACACAATTTTTTCGCACCTATCATTATGAGTCTAATATTAAATATAGAATAATAACACAAAGTTGTGCCCCCAACGTAAGAAAAAATTTATATAAAGTACAATTTAAATCACGGGTCGTAGAATGTATTGCGAGCCGCATGTGGCCCGCGGGCTGCTGTTGGACAGCGTTACCATAAATCATTCGCACAGAACGTACTTACTTCGCCCACAACGCGTATGCATAAGACATAGCAGAATTTTGATAGACCGGAAAGGACTAAATTTTGAAACCTGCAAAAAGCTCACACCATCCAGTATGTAAATATCCATGATCATTTATTTGGTGGAAGATTATTAGTTAAGGGTTGAGTAGCTCCTTCACCCACAGCCAGTCTCTGGCCGCTTCTCTTAAACAGCAATGCTACTTTATGTCGGAGATGAAAATTTTAGTTAATAATATTATTATTAATTTTACTGTTCACCACTATGTACTCGGATGCTTTTTAGTGAACATTTTCAAGTTGATACCGCAGGATACAATATTAGATTTTTGTGTAAAGTGTCTTATCTTGAGACAATGTTTTGTGTGCAAAAAGTGCTAATAAATATTGAAAAATAGCTCCCTAACTAATTACTTGCCATATATTTTTTTTAATTAAAAGTTTGATTACTTCCATGAAAATCCGAGTCCATGTTCAACTCCGAAGTTCAAACACAGTCATTTATGAAGATAATGAGATCTTTTAAACGTCTAACATTTGAATAAATGGATGCAATAATAATATGCTCACATCAATTTTATGTTACGATTAATACACCTTATCACTTATTTTATCATTATGTAAAAGCCAATACTGTAAAACTAATCTTAACCTGAGGGTCATTTTCGGTGCACTTTTGATTGCTCGGACCGGCACGGAATTTTGGTAAAATATTGTCCAACGAATAAACTTGTGGGTCATATTTATTCGCGATATTTTGACTCTTATCAATATATTATTATTACTACTAGCTGGAAAATTAAATGGTAATTTCTTTATTTTTAAAAACTATTTAATGTTATAAAAATGTATTTAATTTTATAAAAACATGTTTTCACATATTATTGTACGATGGGGTAATTCCAAACCCAATTTTCTATTTTATCTCATCGTACATGCTACCCCATATAATAATTCTGAAATCATAACAAGAAGTAAATGATTTCGTCATTCTGTCATTATTTATTGATGGAAAAGGCCTTTTCGGCCGCATGACAGGCTATTTTCAGTGCTACAATTTTTTTTTTCAAATTATATAATAAATATAAATTGAAACAAAAAATATTGTAAACTTTTTTTAGTACTGAAGATGGTCGCTGTGCGGTTTAAAAGGCCTTTTGCATCAATAAATAATGACAGAATGACGAAATATTTTACTTCTTGTAATGTACATCAATCTGTCAACATCAGACCAATTCTGAAATAATTTACTTATTACGTAAAGTTGTGCCCCCTAATGTTTGATAAAAATTTGGTCGTGAAATGTACTCTAACTGGCGGGGCGTAAACTAACGTTGGCGAAGCGCTGCTTTGACAGCGTCAATGAACACTGAAATTTTTTTAAAAATAAGTACATTGTCTCGTATGAGAAAAGAATTTATTTTCAAAGGGAAATTTCTTTCCGAATTGATTAAAATGATAAATTCTTTGAAATTGCATCCAAGCTCTATAATTTTTTAAAATTTAGAGCTCACCGGACACTGAAGAGGTATTTAAGTTTTTTCGCTGTTTTAGTCCTGTCCGCCCTTTTGCCAATTATGGCAGCGTATACATACTAATGACAGGAAATGAAGTTTACGATAAAAGTAAAGCAAAGTCCTTTCTATTTCAGAGGGTTATAAATCAAGTGCTCATGTTATTTCTATAACACCTTTTTTGTACGAATTCGATTCTTGTTTCTATTAAATATTATTCATCAAATTACATAAAAAGTTATTTAAATACACACAATTGTTTAACTTACATTACCCGTTATTACTACCTTAACAGTCTCATTATTAATATTCTCATTGTTAGGACGCACATTTTGTATTTGAATTACTATTAAAATTTCACTAATTCCTAACCTATCAAATTACACGGTAATTCAGATAATTTCACATCATACGAAATTATTGTTGTCAATAATGNTACGAAATTATTGTTGTCAATAATGAAAAAAAATTAATAATGTCAAGTGGTATGGATCTCAGTATTTACTTAAAAAGGTAAATGTTTTATGATAATTACGAAGGATACACATATATGAAGTAATGGAATATTTATCCAAAATATGTATTTTTTCCGCCTTTAAAAAAATTAAGTTAATCCAATTGAAACAAAACTGAATTAAGTATTTTTAAAAAGGTTCTATCAATGGAGTCTGAACAATGAATAGAGACTATAATTTGTAAATATGCTAAAGATAGTCATTTAAAATGCAAATTGCACATTAAAGACATTTTCAAGTTTTTCTACCCAAGATTTAAGTAATGTAATGGATGAGTTGCAAGTAAACAAAATGGAATTGAGGTCGTCATTATAGAGGGTGTCCGTGAGGCAATTCTCTTAGCGCAATTTCTCCGCTCTAAAGAAAGCGGAGAAAAGACGAAATGTCGACGAGAATGATGACCTGCTATTTGTCCATCCGCTGCTTCGCTATAGTCACACCATCATGATAATAAAACATTCCACTTTCTTCTTGTATTTTTCTTTCACTTGGATCGCATCCGTGAATTATAATACATCTTGGGACCCGCCTCCTAGTCGCATCTCGCTGGTAGTTTGACAGCAAAGAAAACACAGATCCTTGTTTCCATCTTGTGTTGATGGTCCGTGGACAAATAAAGGTCTTTCTAAATCGTCTTGTCAGGCAGTCCCAAAGACTTTAAGAAGTAAGATACAACGAATATGTAGCCACGAATGTGCTACACTCTACTTGAGTTATTTTGCTGTCGCGATAAAAGGATACGGACGAGTTAATATTGTCAAGAAATTCTTTTGGCATTTGTTCAGTTGATAATTACCTCGCTCTTGACTTACTGCATTAATTTTTACTTTATTTGTCAATAAAGAGTCATCAAAAAAAAATTACGATGAATCCCCCTCTATATTCCATAAGAAATATTTTTACAAAATGCACATTCTGGAAACTTCAACTTTTCTCTGCTTCACGACGTAAAGCCCCTGATGTCAACTTTGGCTTTGTGAAAGTTGTGGATTATTCTTTGGCTACTTGCATTTATCATCCTTCACAACATTACCAAACAACATCGATAGAACGATTTCGAAATATTTCAACTTCTCTTTATTTTTGATCCATAGATATTGATAAGAAATCAGTAAATGAATAAATAAATAATAAATTTGAAATAAAAAGAAACAGTTCCAACTATAAATGGAAGCGAGCAAAACCATCGCATCAATTCGGATCAAGGGCCATGAGGCAGAGATGGAGTAATCATATCTACACCCAACAAAGATGAGAGTAAAACCAGTTTGCTTCGTGTTATAATTCAAGTGAATAAAATATGTTGTACTTCAATACGTCCAGGGAAATAACTTAATAATACATTATTTGAACCTTCGCAAAATGTTTATCTTACTGTTTCTTGTTTATCGTGTACGATAAGCAATTAAGTTTTCACGACGAGTAAAGTCTACCTTTAATGTTATATAGAAATAAAATGGGAGATGGAACCAGTACCTTCAGCTTAGCACGCTGAGACGCTACCTTAGATGCTCCGTCCTGTGTTAAGAGTTTCAGGGCACTACGGTGAAGCTGATTTCACCTTATATTCAAGTCGAAAAGAGAATTGTGATGCTTTCCGTATTACGACGAAAACTAGAACGCCATTTCTTCAACGTCTTTCTGCAGAGAAAAAAAAAATTCTAGAAAACGCTCAACAAAAACTTTTCCTTACAAGATTCAATTTTGAAATTGATTATACGCATAGAAAATAACCTTGTTGGTATGGACGCACCTACATTTTGTGCTGATACTTTTACGTTTAAGAAAATAACTTTTAACATGCCTCCTCGAAATGCACCAGCAACCGACCATTTTATACGCTCACACCTTAATAAAAACATCATTATTTATTTAATAAAATATTATTTAACACTGCTGTATACAGAATAAATGAAAAACATTATGTAATTGGCTTTAATGTAGGACATTCAAGTATTGTGTTATACAGCTTGAATCTGGACTCCACATAATTTGAACTGAATAATAAACTGAAACAATCTAGTAAAATGATAAAGTCTTGGCTATTAGGGACATCTGATATTAGTTACTTAAGCGAGGTAATAAGTTAAATATATTAACATATTACAAATAATCATTTAAAATAAATTGTTTTGTCATGTACACTAATAATAAATTAATTTTACTTGAATTGTCATCCCATTATTGCAACAGCGAATATAAGCACGTTTATATTTGCATTCTATTTATAAACATAAGTTGTATAGAAGTAAGATTTTGTTTGTTTGTTTTTCTTAGACAACAAATTAATATTATTATTAGTTATTCCTAAATAAATTAATTAATTTAAATGTGTCTTGAAGTTATTCTTTATCGGTGTATTATTCAAGAAAATATGGTATTGTTAATTAGCCTAATAGATTGAAGTAAATTTACACGCAGAAGCCACAGATAGCGGCATGTTGACTGCAATGAAATTTACTGGTGAAACGGACTCGTATTTTTTGTTGCCATACAATTATATTTTATTCGTGTAACTGAACTACTTCTGGATATTGGTCAGTTTTCCTAGAAGTTTAAAGTGTATCTTCTTTTGTAAATGTGATGATGGAAATTTATTATTATTATATATAATTTTGTGTAAGTTTCTCTACGTAATAAAAATAAGATCTTCCCACATCTCTTATATTCAGTTTCCTATCCATGTATCATAATATCTGCAAGTGAGTATAACGTTTTTATAACACAATATATTCCTACTCAATTGCCATTAATCTCTTGTCATATAACGATGTATAAGGTGAGATGCAGACAAACGTAAAATTAGAAATAATACTCCAGGGAATCATCTAGTTTATTGTAATGATTTAATCAATGAAATGCTTTTTCACTCGCTTAGAGAGGAAAGTCATCACTATTGGGAAGCAAATGCATAATACAAAATCAAAATTTTAAGAAAGGTGTATTTTTTATGGAGAAGAGGAAAAACTTGAGGTGTGGTAAATTATAATGCTGTAGATAAGGGGTGATTAAGCAATGGACTGAATAAAGCGAAAGAAGGTGGAATTGCAATCCGAACATTAACGAGGACTGAAAATATCTTGAAAGCTTATCAACAGCCAAACACTCTCCCTTTTCCTAAAGACCCAACACTACACCATTCGACGAGAGCGAAACAATAGTTCCCGAAACCACCCACCAGAGAGAGGTACAATCAGCTGCAACACATCGGATGCGTCCCACGCCGCTTGCGTGAGTGTTGGGTGTGCGTGCGCACGCAACGCTCGCTTCGCTTCGCTCTAAAAGAGAAAGTGCGTGCGTGGAACACGGAGATAGAACGGACGCGAGGAAAATATCAAATGGGATGCGGCGAATGAGAGAGAGAGAGAAAATGCTCGGAACAATGAATTTACAAGTATGGCATATATAA
Organism: Laupala kohalensis; assembly: GCA_002313205.1. NCBI lineage: Eukaryota > Metazoa > Arthropoda > Insecta > Orthoptera > Trigonidiidae > Laupala > Laupala kohalensis. The sequence goes on along the minus strand of NNCF01125808.1, from coordinate 390,884 downwards.
TTGAAAACGGCTCTATCAAACAAACAAATAATCACAAAAAAAAAACTTTCTGTTGACAACGTCAATTCTGTGGTAACCGCTCTAAGTGCATTGTGTTGATAGTTTTTTATGATGGTCAAAAATTATCAAGGAGATGTACATCATGGCGAGAGTAACACATAATCTACACTAAGACTGATTATTTGGAATTCGATCTGTTGCATGGAAATCGGAAAAAGTAATCGATGAAATTACCCAAAAGTTCAAACGACTCTTCTTAAGTATTATTGCAACTAAAATGCAAAGCATGGTTAATAATGATGAACTGCAAAAGAGGAAAAACAATTAAAATCAGTAGATATAAATCTTGTCTCGCGTAATGGTTTTCACTACCCATCAGAGTTCAATTGCGTTTACGTGAGGCGGAGAATCCACTGAACTCATGATCCAAGTGACCAAACCGAAGAAGTAAAATTCCATCAACGCTATGAGGAACATTGTTTTCAAGTACATAACCTAAAAATGAAATGAAGTCTCAGAGGTGCTTTGCTCGTTAAGCATTCTCTGTAAAGTGTCTTTTCCTTCTGCATGGATTTTAGAAAGAAAGGTAATTACGTACAAAACTGAAAACTGTGTGTACTTTTGAACACATCCTTCGTGGTGAAAAGTGAAAATTTAATATCATAAAGTAAAGAAATGTAGAAACTAACAAAAGAATTGGGGAAAAGAAGCTAAAATATCCAGACCTAATGACAGGTGCTTAAATACAAGAATGTCCAGTAATGACTGTATCAAGTCTTTTGTAATGCCGGGTAACGCACGGTAGGCCTGGCCCGGATTTTCCCCATGCGGCCCGGGTTTTTCTCCGTTTTTCCTTCGGGTAGAGGCGGATTTCTTACACAGGTTCTCTAGGCTTTGTCTAGGGGCGTGTTTATTGTAACAATAAATCGCGAATTTAGTGGGTTTTTTTCAACTCTTATGATTTTTAAACACTATACTCAGAATAATCTATAGTTCGATAATAACTTGTACATGTAAATTTACAAACATATTTGCGTTAAATTACAAACATATTGACATTATATATGTATTATAACTCGCAGCTAACTTTTTATCTTATCTAGGAACTTTTGCTGAAATTTTTGAATCCGCCTCTGCCCCAATGACCTTGATCGGAATTGATGGGATGGTCCCTTGCTTGCTTCCGGAGAGTAAATTAGTTTATTGTTCTCCACGTGGTCATACGCAGTTTGTACTGCTTTTTTGACAATAAATGTATTATTAAATTTATTATGAATACAATAACAGTAGGGGGAATCGATATTACAATATATTTTAAACTATTTTCTCCAAAGATTTGTAGGAATGCCAGACAAAATGATGGCTATTATCCGTAGTACACTCACTCTTTTGGGTACTATCCATGGTACTTGGAGCATTTTATGGAAGTNTGTCATTTAGAACACAATCCATAGTATATTATTTGGCACTTACAACGGTTTCAAAAGTACACCTTAAATTTGGATTTTTTAAAAGTATCATTGATCCATTCTCTGCAACATCAAACAAGTAATCAATGATGATTTTTTCATAATTTCCCACGATAAATTTTATGTTTTATCAGTTCTTCGTGTCTTGTTTGGAAATATTTTCCATTTACATGTCTCTAGAATAAAATTCTTCAAATAAATATCACATTTTGAATCACGGTTCATCATAAATTCTTATTTCATTAATATGATAAGTTTTCGTTTTCTATAATATCAGAAAATATGTAATGAATTATTATGTATACTAACGGAGTGAGTGAGATTCCTGTACGTTAAGAGATATGGCGTCACTCTTTGGAGATAAAATAAAATAGAACACTTAGTTTATAAATTTCAAACCCGGGATTAATGTAAATTTCTGGATAGGGTGTAAAATATTCTTACTTTCTTCGAATGAACAAGGACGAATTCACAAAAAATCTCAAAAGTCTAATACAAATATAAATACCAGAGCCTGAGGTTTCATCGTTGGTATGCATGTTTCCAACAATATGTGACCATAAATGATAAAATGAAATATGAAGATATATTTACCTTTTTACATTTATGAAACTTAATTATTTATTAAGGTTGAGCTGAATTTGCAAGGATATAATTGCAAAGAAATGTGTTGCAGACAAAATATGGAAGAAGGTCGAACAACAGCTCAACGTAAGGTTTGTCCTCTAATCCGTTTCCTGCTCTACCACAGCTAATGATNATACATATATAATGTCAATATGTTTGTAATTTAACGCAAATATGTTTGTAAATTTACATGTACAAGTTATTATCGAACTATAGATTATTCTGAGTATAGTGTTTAAAAATCATAAGAGTTGAAAAAAACCCACTAAATTCGCGATTTATTGTTACAATAAACACGCCCCTAGACAAAGCCTAGAGAACCTGTATAATAAATCCGCCTCTACCTGAAGGAAAAACGGAGAAAAACCCGGGCCAGGATGGGGCTACAAATCTTGTGTAATAATCCAATTTCTTGTGTAATAAACCAACATTTAACTCAGCATTTAACAGTGCAGCCTAATTCAACCCTTAGTGCCCGATGCATTGGGGAAATATCGTCATTGGACTTTGACAGCCCTAATTGATTTGAGGATCCGCGGGCCACAGAAAGAAGGATCCGGAAGAGGCCCGTGTTCCTTTCTCTGCTCCAGGTGGAAGCAGCTCTCTTTTAAAGGATGAGTATGGTGCCTGCGAAGCATGTTGCAGGTCTGAACCACAAACACTGTTAGCGCCCCGCGGGCACGATGTTGGATGAAATGCGTTATTTCAAAACGGGGCGTAGTATCTATTTCTCGATTTCACTTCCGGGAATAGTTATTAATATGAATATTAAAAAGTCTCAATTGTTGACAATTCCAGGAATTATTAAGGTTTGGGGCTTTCTAAGGATATGGAATATGAAGAAGTGATTCCGATACTGCACTTGAGTGAAAACATCTTATGTCAAAAGCTTTTTGGCGAATTCAGAGACAGAGTTGTATCGTTTTCCCACGCGTTCGTATGTTCATGGACAATATTAAAACACACTTATAAAAACTAAATACAAGTTTAAAATTGATACGAATCTTCACATTTTAAAAATTGAAGATAGATTTTGACTTGGTATAAAATTAGAAATTCTACACATTTACAAAATACTCTATAAGAATAACATTTCCTTATTAAATGATCAATTCCCTGACCGTCCTCCTCGAATGAATCTTGCATCTTAATTCATCTTAATCTACACCAACTCTTCAGTTAAAATCCGNAGAGACAGACTTACAATCCCGAGTCCTTTCACTCTGAAATTCCTTCATTCTTCTAACGTCAGTTCTAGGAAAACCCTTTCTCCCCGAGCACCTTCCTTTTGAATACACTATAGTCCGATTCTAATCTTACAAAAAAGTGTGTTATATTTTTTTAATTCAAATTTATTCGTAATTTGATTGAAGACAATTTCCAGATATAAAATAATAAAGTAAGAAATAAATAATTACACTTTAATGTCGAGTTGTAGGTTCAATAATTTTCCTTCACCCATGAAATAGTTTAACGGCGAAAACTTGACAACACCTACCTCACACATCCGTCGTATCGTATTGTCCCATTGATTCTCTGGCGTTGAAATCAGTGAATGTGATGTGGACTCAACGAGGAGAGAGGCCATTCCATTCCACCTTCGAGAAAGAGCGTAATGAAATTTGCCTGGAGAGTTCGCGGCTTCCCTTTTTGCAGTGTCCGTCTCCGGCCATTAGAACACATTCTCTCTCTTCAGACGTCAACTCGCGTTCTAACGAGGGAGCTTTCAACAAATGCAGGTCGAAAGTAGTCCTGATTTTTTTTAAAAACTGAAACACATTATCTGTTAGTATGTCCTTTCGAAATATTAGCGGCGATGGCACACTGGAAGACACTGAAAAAAATTCGATAAATTTGCCAATTTTTGGCTTGTATTTTCCGCTCGCGCATTAGACCATCATGAGGAAAGTGAATTTTTTTCCACAACAGACCTCAAGTGTTGCTGTAGTAAAAGGTCACCGACTGCTGCCATATGTTTTGCATTGCGTGCCGTGATATCACCTCAAAATATCCTTCACCGATACTGAATCTCGGAATTATAACGAAATATGAATTCTATTGCTTTATAATTAAGATCTTTCACACATTTGTTCGACCTTAATTATTATTTTTATTTCCGTTTTTTTTGGTATTAATAAATAGAAACGAATTTTGTTTTCATGGTATCATTTAAAGTACCAGTGACATTTAATAGCTACACAAAAGACGTGGTGTATGCAAAACGAAACGTATGTTAATTGTTCATTTAATCTAATCAAAATGTTTCAGATATCCAATAAATACGTATTTTGTACCAGAAAATTTATGCCAAGGGTATACTAGCAATCCATTCAAACACGCATGAAATAATTAAAAAAAGACGACTGAATTTTTAGTGGTACTGAAAATACTTTTTACTCTTTTATCGGCCAAAATAAAAAGTTTTCAAAGAATTGTGATGCTCCCTTCCATTTCCCTCTACACGTTACTTACATTATCATTTTGAAAATGTAACGTTAGGTCTGTCAATATTTTAAGAATATATACACAAAATTTTAGATTTAATATTTTACTTGAATTCCTGTAAAAAGATAGCGAAAGGAAACTTGAACAAGAATAACATACTTGGGTAAACGTACATATATAGTTTTAATATTGGACTTGACTGGTCCGTTTCTTAAATGAGCGGGAAAAAGCATTGTTCGTTGGCATTTTCATGTTCTCCCTGAATGGTGAAGATACATTGAAGTCTGACGAATCACAGCTGAGCCACGTCCCCTTCACAGTTTAGGGTTGTACTACAAGACCCACGTAGGCGGGCACTCTATGCCTGTTAAACTTGGGTTACCCTTCCAAATAAAATTCATCGTCGTTTTCACATTCTTGAAAACCGGTTCCTGCGGATGGCTGTTAAACCGCCCATGGACACCCCCAATTCTTATCTTCGTCGAATTTCCAATTTAGAACCCATAACTAAATTCATCTTCCTTCGTGCCCGAAAACATATCCGGAAGGCATTCCACGACCCCACCCCCAACAACATCTTCCATAAGTACTCTCGGCATCTGCTTCGCAGAGTCAACCCCCGTGCTCACCGACGGTATCCTTCCGACATACTTCAACTCTCCATCCCCTCATTCTACCCCTAACTATCTCTTCTTCAATTTCATCCTTTCACCTCAATATCATCTTTCTATCAATAAACCCAACATAACTCCCACCATTTTATCATTACCTCATTCCTACCTTAACTTCCACTTTTCCCCGCTAATGAGAGCCTAAGTGGCCGGTTTCCTGCGGACATGGCACTCGCATTCTATGTTTCAGTGGGACTTGTTACAATTTAAGCCGTGCAGCCCCTCCACGATGAGCGCCATCTGGTGCAGGCCCGGAACAATGATGCCACACCCTCGAGATGCTACAAGACCCACAAAAATGGCTCTTCAGCGGATTTTTAAAACTCTTTTCAGTACCTTCGAGTGCCATCGTCGCTAATATTTTGACATAACATACCAGTAGTCAATATGTTTCAGTATTTAAAAAATCAGGACCACTTTCGACCTGCTCTCGTTGAGAATTCCCTTCAAAGTTTTAGAGGTATCAGTCCTACTATTTTACCATACCTCTAGCTCATCTAGTAACATTAGATGAGGACAAATTGAGGAACTTCGGTTAGATTCAGACATGAAATCTTGCAAATGTTATTTAAGAATGAGGAAATATGATAGTAAAAAAGGGGGAAAATACCCCTGCGTCCTGATCGGAAGTGAAGTCTGCAAAGCATAAAAGAACAGAACGCCTTACATAGAAATACATTATCCTGAGAGACGCTGATTGATCTGACCCTTAAATTGAGTTTACGAAAGCAAGTTGACTATTATTGGATCATAGCATATTTGCAAATCCAACTTCTTCAGTAATTAACGAGGACATGGTGATCTATGTAATGTGAAAATGACCTTTAACTCCCCACGAAGAATCATGAATTCTCCCCTACCCAAAACTGCTAAACCAACTGCCGACGAGCTGTGAGCTATGTATCTAATATAGGAAATGTCCTCCATTTTTACATTATTCTTATCCTTGCACACTCGGATATACACAAGGGCGAAATGGATGTTCACCCCCGCACCCCGTCAGAATGATATTGTACGATAAGCAATGTATATTTTTCACACTTATTAGAATTAGTTAATTCTTTATGTTGAGGTGCTTCGTTCATTTACATTAATTAGTAGTTTAACAGTTGCGGTATTTTTCTACCCATTTGCTCATTGGGTGGAGCATATTCACCTCGCGTTCAGAAACATCCTGGATTGGCCTTTACCCCAACAAAACATTATCCTTCAACATATAAAATGATGCCACTTTTAGTTTAGAAAATATGGATTCCTCTCTCGGGTTATCCTACCGCGAAGAGAATATTGTTTTTAACTTCTGACAAATTGAATTGGATGAATTCTCTACGCGAGAAATACACCACGGAAGAAATTATGAAGATGAGGCAGCTGATGACGTTTTGACTGACTTCCTGGTAATTAAACGACTGCACTCTTCCTCCTTTTTTTTTTTTTTTTTACCGAACTCGAGCGATGACTGAAATCGGTACAGTTCATTTATCAATGGTGTCTGTGAGTGGCATCGCAAGTAATCACGCGGAAAGAAAAGGAAGCTTTCTACACTTTATCAGAGCGATCCGTGTTGATGTAACGATGCGTGGGTTCCTGTGAATTTATGACCCAAGCACTCTACAAATATACGCAGAGAGAATATGGATAGAAATAACGCTTCCTAAAATGAGGGGGACGAAAATTTAAGCTTAACTCTTTCGTAATTTACTTTCCTGTGACCTAATAATTTATGTTGTTTTAGTAATTAATTTTGTGAGGTACAATTTCACGGTCGATATGCATTTTCTGACATATGGTTGCTTCTTCACATACAATAGTTTGATACACATAATTTTTAATCAATTAAAAAAAATAGAATGATAGGTTTTATAATCTACGTAAAAAAAATTATTCGTGATGTGAGAACCAAGAAAACTTTTTACAAACATCTAATTCCTAAAATTTTATACCTTCCGAGATTAAATTTTTAATTTGGTCCAGTTTTTACACGTTTTTTTTCAATCTCAGGTAACATCATTAATAAAATTAATTAGTTTTTCTCAAAATGTTTGTACTTAGTACAACATCTATTAAGAAAGTGTTCTTAGTTCTCTCTAGAAAGATAGTGCGTCAGATAAAAGATAAATTATGAACCATACATATTAAACTTTTCAATGTTTAATGAAATTCCTCTCAATAATGGAAAATGGTTCAGATCTTAAGTAATCTCTAGTTCTCATCCTCAGAGAGAGTATATTGTTTTTACTATCTGATTTTGTTGTTGATATACAATTTTGGACAATTTTACAATTAATCATTCCGGAGGAAAAACGCGTAAAATACGGGTTTTTACTTGTTGTCTTACATTTTTAGAAAACTCTGCTACGTGAATAAGCTATTTTCAAGCATTTTTCGGAGTGGGAGTCATAATGCAAGATCTTGCGAAGAGACGAAAGACTGATTTTTTATCTCGTGAGTTGATGAACCAAGACACCAAACACGCTTTTATCATTAGCCTTTCTACTTCTCTTTTTGTTTTCCACTTTCTTTGTTTGTCTTCTTCAGATTTATAGTCATAGGTTCATCACGACGCGATAAGGTTTACCGTCAGCCGAATTGCACACTTCAATTTATGACCAGAGCTGATAGACCGTAAGGATAGATGTCGTAAAAAAACCGTCACGGCAAGTTATTTACTGTTTTCAATTAGTGCCGGACAGTTCATTTTATATTTTTTCCTCCGCACTGAAGTCATTTTTATTGGACACTGCCGACTGGTCATATCTTCTTCCTTCAATTTTATCAAATCAAAGTACAGGTAAAAAGCTAGTGTCAAGAAAAGATAGAGTTCTGTTCTATGTAGCGTAAAATGAACCAGAAAGGAACAATATAAACTTGTTTGTCCAGGACAAAGCACGTCTCAATGGACATAACTGCCAAATTTTCCGCCATCTTGTTGAGGTCCTCTTCAGGACAATGTCAAGAATCGTACAGACCTAAGACGCCGTCGTGGTCAGGCATCGCCTACCTGACGCCGGCCGCGGAAATCTACGTTTACAGAAAGTAACAACTTGCGTGAAAGTGTTTTGTATCGAATTATAAAGGTTTGAACAGTCCTAAACATGTTTCAGATGTTAGATGAATAAAGTGACTTCAAATTACTATACGACAATAGATTCAAATTCATTTTAAAATGCATTCTTTATAAACTCTATACATCATGTTTTCGTGTTTCCCTTGGAATTATCAATACGCATTGACACCGGTTTTAAACGTAAAGCAAGCAAAGTTGATGCGTTCTGAGACTTATATTATTAAATTAGTTTATTGTTTTCTACGTGGTCATACGTGGTTTGTAACTGCTTTTTTGACAATAAATTTATGTTCGTAACATGTTGAACGTCGTAATCGAATAATGTATTCTATTTAATTACGGGAAAATTCTCAATGATTATTGCGTGTGTTCTGTTCAACAATTATAGTAATTCTTGACAACAATATCCTATGTTTTTTATACAGCAAAGATCAACAAGATTCCAATGTCGCTACAATAACAATATAGAAATCTATAATCGTATTACCATCCTTAACTGATTCACTATCCGGATTATGATGTTGACAACAGTACTCACATATGTTTTGTTTTTTGAGGATTTGTCAATAATTACATTGTTACCACACCAACGTTTCGGCTACTTATTTTGCCTTCATCTGTGCGGCGAGGACCTAC
>NNCF01125808.1:342435-373896 GCA_002313205.1 Laupala kohalensis | reverse complement strand
GCAGCCAGTCGACCCGTCTCACAATGAAGTATCGCTTGCGAGGAGGCGGATTTCAAAAGGCGAATAGGAACCAAGTTGTGATGCTGGAGATGAAAAGGGTAGCGTTGGAATTAAAAGAAGGCGGAGGATTTACTTTTAAAAGGATCGATGCGTCGAGACGAGGTGACGAAACGCTTCTGAAAGCTGCTTTTTCTGTTGCCACCTGAGGCGCAGCGTTTTCTGCCAAATCTCTCTACTTACGACCCAGCAAAGTTTTTACTCACTGATCCTGCTCTCTGAGATCCTTCTTTTCGCTCTTCTTCGAAATATTGTTATTTTTAAATGATTGGGGCTTCATAAAATATGAAATGATAGTGAAAATTACATCGTTTCGCTGACAAATTGTCTTACTAAATCTTTTCGAAAAAAGACCGTCGGATCATATTCATAATTTCGCTCCTCTAAAAAAATTAAGAAATTGATTTATTTTAAATATGTGTTATATTTTGAATTTTAATATTTTAAACGAAATTTTTATTGAAAATAAAATATAGAAATATGTTTATTAAATCTTTTCGAAAAAAATTCCCAGAAAAAAGTCACATCGGGTCATTTTATAGTTGTACGAAAAGTGAGAAAAGAGAAAGACTGAAATAAAATATTTTTAATTAAATTGTAATCTCTTATGAACAATAAGTGATAGTTTAAATACGCTCCCTTCTCCCCTGAATTTCCTGTATAGCGTAATTTTGTCTCGTTCAACTTATCTTAAGTTTCGTATTCTGCCTGAAGACCGAGCAATGAAGAACTGACATGTGGCAAAGAGTACTTCCTCCAAAACTTCTACAGTCGGCACAACGCGGAGTGTATTTGGATTGGCAAGGGGGATGAGAAAAGAAAGCTCATTCGTCTTTATTTTATGAAGTTGCTGACACGCTCCCCGAGCACGAGACTTGTCTTGTGATCCGAGAGTCCTTTCAGAAAGCTTTTGCTGTCTTAGTTTTTGTCAAGAGAGGAAAAAGACCTGTAAAAAAGCATGTTTGTTTATCGTCTCCTTTGTGAGGAGATTTTTATTTTACGCAGACAAAGACAGAACAGGAAATATGAAGACGAGAGAAGTTAATAAAAGGTTTGATTAAAGGGTTTATTTTTTCTAAGATTCTCTTTGAGTACCTTTTTCCCTTCCACAAAAACTGAAAGAGAGTGAAGCCTATATTTTCAATTATAAAATATACGCCTATGAGATAGATCATACTATATATAAACAAAAATATTTTTATAGAATTTCTTATACGATATTGATAGACGTCGTATCATGTATAATTAAGTAAATATAGAAAATTGTGAGTTTGCATTGTATTTGTATTCCGAACTTAATGATGATTGATATATATGGAAGAAACGATCATTTCATGCAACTAAAGCCTACGTGGAAGACTGATTGTTTTAATTTTAGTTCTAATTAATAAATAAATGGTTTCCAAAAAAATTCAGTACATATTTGTCTTATCGTGTTAAATGCATAATAATTCGAACTCTTATCATGAAAAGGAAATAATGAGTTTTTGATTTTATATTTTGAACTCTGTTATAGGATTAGGCCATGATTCCAAATCTTCTACCTGATCGTAAGAATAGGGAGAAAGGATATTGGAAGGAGAGACGTGGAATTCGTGAAATAAAAAAGAAAATAAATAATTCTCAATAAATCTTTCCGGGAAAGCATCCCAACCGCAAATGCTCGTTCTCGTTCATCTCTTACATTATCTTTTTCTTTCTAATGCCAGCGTATTGCTGACACATGTTTGATGATATGTTAGAATAATAAAGAAAAAAAACCTGTAATACTAATCAGTACGAAAGCCTTCAGCCAAAAATGTTTCATTGGGGAGTTTCGCCAAGGATACAACTCCATAAATAATATACGTAATTTTGTAAATCATTTTGTTTTACACAATTTTGTAAACTGCTGACGTAAACTATAATATTGCGTTTTATTTAAAATTTTATTATATTGTATCTATCATATTGGAAGGTTTAAACTGCGTCGCGTTGTCTTAATAAACCTCCAACGTGTTCTGAAACTAAAGTCACGAAGCAGGGGGAATAAAGAGAGATGAGGAAACCTGACACACAGCTTTCTGCTCAACCGCTGATGAGGCGCGTTTCTCTCGATTCACTGATAATCGTATTGATTCATTAAGTTCCCCCAAGGATCTTCTCCCTCCGCAGTCGCCTGAAGCTGTTCTCCTCCCTTCCACCTTCTCTTCCTTCAGTTCATTCTTTAACTGCAACTGCCCCGAGGGACTTAAGGATCAAAGTTCATTGAACACACAGAGTCCACTGCCTTTCATCCCAGTACTCGCCCTTTCCCTTCCTTCCTCTATTTCCACAAATTCCAACCACGTCACTCTTCTCTTCTCCTTGGTTGTTGTTTCAAGGTGTGTGTGTGTGTGTGGGTCTGATTCAGTGCCAGACTGCAACTCGTGACTTGTAGACGCTACAAAGAGAGCCTCGAAGACCTCCGCTGGAAGCCACAAAAGACGAAAAGTCGGACAAACGCTCCCTGGTAAGAGGAAAGGAAGGGAAAGGCAGCTATTCATATGACGGGGTTCGAACGGGGGACATCGTCAAAAGACGAATCGACGAGGGTCTTTTTTTGTTTGTTTGTTATGACTTCCATTCCACCAATTTTTTTTATTTCACGGCGTTGCGGAATTTGGCTCCAGTGTTCTTTCAGTTCAGGTCCGTGGCTTTCTGCTGATATGGCATTCGTCACTTGATCTTGCGCTGATTAGAGTTGATTTGTTTTCTAGTAAGACGGCTGGGAGGAAGAGAGTCATGAATCCTATCGCAAACACATCCCATCGATATTTCAAAACATTAATTTCATTCACTCCATTTTGCATTATTTACAATTTTTTGAACGTTTATTTCTTTTATTTTTATACTGTCGTTTATCGTTAAACTTTTGTAGTTTTTTTATTTGATTTTTGAATTTTTAAAGTACGGCCTACAAGAGCTAACATCTCCTGTACATCTTAAAAGCATTTTTTACTAAAATGATCGGGGGACTATCCATGTCCTCGTAGCTGTAGTGTTTTGTATTTTGTGCTTATTCTTTCCAAATCGCAATTGATATACGTTCTCGTCTTGAATCCCAGCAGTTCTAGCTTATAAACGAGACGATCCATTTATTTTGGACCTTACGCACATATTCCATACGACATAATTTGCAAATATTTATAACAAACTGAAAAATTAAAAATGCAAGTCGAAGCACTATGAAGCAATATCTAATAGTTTTCATCGTATTTATCTTGTAGCCAATAGTTAAGCAATATTAAGTCACAACGCTAATTATTATGACTTAGAGAAAGGAGGGACGACCCGAAAACACGTTCTCAAATAAATCACAATATTTATGTTGATGATTGTCTTCTTTTTCAGGAATTGGAATAAAGTCTGTTCACAAACAATGAGAACACACTCACATTTATTTAAAAATTCACGATTTCCAGTCATGATAAATTATTATCATCGTCCTCTACTTTCACGGCTGGAGGTTGTGGTAGTCGGATAAATCTGAGAATACATCCACGTCACAATAAGCTACCTAAGGAGATTATTATTATTATTATTATTATCATTATGTTCAGATAATAGAGGATATAGTAGGACTAAAGCATTGGAGTTGAAGCAAAATCATACTTATAAATAATATTCAATAATAAAACTACATTGTTTCTTTAAGTCTTTCATGAAAGTTGCTGTTAATAACTAGTGGTCTGCTAATATTATAATGACGAAATTACTTCAAAAATGATATCGTACACTGTAATGTGATCATGAGGAATAGTTAAATTGATGATGAATAAGACGTCACACACTAGATCTTTTTGGATTTTCATGACTGTTCGAAAACACAGAACGTGGCAGTGCGGGAGAGACTCGAGGCAATCCCCAAAGCCGGATCAAACGCAGTGCATGTGTGGAGGCCCTTGTAGCCATAGCGACCACGATCAAAACATGGCCAAAGCCTCAATAGTCGGTTGTTATCTGCAGGGGAGACGCGTTTGAGTGGTGTTACGGTGGGTGATCACCGTGGTGATACTGCTAATGAGCAGACTCAGACCAGGGAATGGAACTTCAGGCAACATGGAATTTGGTGTAGTTACAGAGAATAAACGAAATTCTGAAGGAAAGATTTGCGAATGGAGAAAAGTGACATGACAGACTTATCAAGTACTTCTATCCTCTCAGAAAACTAAAATAAAATATTCTTTAGAATTACGAGAACTATCTATTTGACGTGATTACTTTAACTACTTTAAAAGAAAGTTAATAGTTCGNTCTATCCTCTCAGAAAACTAAAATAAAATATTCTTTAGAATTACGAGAACTATCTATTTGACGTGATTACTTTAACTACTTTAAAAGAAAGTTAATAGTTCGCGCATAATTGACTCTAGGTGACCCCGAATGCAAATGATTTAGATAAAACAAATAATAAGTATTAGTACAAATACCATTTTCAATATTCGTTTCTTTTAATTTTAGTTTAAAAAAGTAGTTAAGAAAGTGTGAAATGATGGTAAATAATTCAATTTTATTTATGTTATATTTTCTCATATTTCATTTTTTCTTAAAGCTTGACGAGTAGGAATTTCCTTTTCGAGGTATATCTAATAAACTAGATTTATTAGACTAGATGTTTCTAGATAATGTAATATATCTGGCAGAAACAAGGGATTAAAAAAGTATTGTGGAGTTTGAGTGAAACCACAACACTTTTAAACAGTTTATAGAACCCGTTCTATATCCTGGGATTATTTCCCTTCGCATGTATTGGTTTATAATATAAATTTACAAATGTTTACTACTATTTAGTGGGTCAAAGCAATTGAACATACTTTCTCGTTAAAAGATATCTTGAGTCAAAAATATCGTAAAACGTGTTACGTGAACGCAAATCAATTGTATGCACTCGTTCAGTAAATTGGTATCTGGGAATAGTTTTCGATTCTTCTTTCAAAATTTACATTGTCCTACTTTTTATTTCAGTCCTACAAAATTGTAGCTTGATGTATAAATTTCGAAAGACTGAAATAAGTAAATAATTTTCAAGACTCTTGAAACAGATAACTTACGTGATGGAGCAAAGAAAAGTTTTACACCATCAAAACCAACTTTCTTAAGCGAAATGTCATTTGTGCAGATGTAATGCTTACAAATTTCACTTACTGTACACAAAATTTGAAATAAATAGAAACCAAATTTTGAGACATTTTACGAAACATACTTCACATGAAGTACCCTTTATAATGAAGTAATATTTTTCCCGTTTGGTGAACCTATTGAAAGTAGAAACTACCCCAAATACGAAATGTGTATGAAAATAACATATCTGATTATTCTGAATCGCTGCACATATGGACACTCAAAACAGATACTCCCGTTCAAATCTCGCTCGATAATTTCGAAATTTCACATTCACGAGACTTTCCTAGTGTACTACTTACATTGAAAAATGGAAGTTGTTCGTAGGCAACTGTTCTACCAAATAAAGCCGATTATTTAGTTGGTTTGTTTTTTTGCGAGAGAATCATGTCTTGATTTGTAGATGCAGAGACATTTGTGACGTTGTCGTACCATTAATTACGTTTTTCTGGTCTACGTGACCTCGTAAATTGTGGTGTCTCTTTGACTCAGTATAATTACAACCTAACGGATGGATTCAGTATAATCACAATGAAACGGAATAATATAACAGCAATCAGCAGTCCTTCCCTGCAAGAGGCGATAGGGACTTCCCCTAGGCTTCGTCGGGTTTGATATGAGGGTTCACGCCCTCGCCGTTTGCTGCGCTCTTGTCCTTCCTCTCACGCCAGCCCCTGCATCTTTGAGAGTCCTGTAATTAATTGAAATGCTTCTCTTTCAGAAAGTTTCGCATCCCTCGTTGCCCTTCCGTATTCTAAGAATCGAAAAAGAACATTATTGATTACATGAATACGAAGAGCGTGTACATTCTCACATTTATAAGCTTCTTGTACGTTACAGAGTGATTCTTTATGTAAATATTTATTGCTACGTAATTTTTTCTTCCAAATGAGATTGCAATAAATTGTTCAACACGTGAACGATGTCTTCTTCCAGCACCTTAACGAGAGCTTCGAATGAGAGAAATGTGATTTGAAAGTGACGAATCCTATTCGCAGGTATTCAATTGAGTTGGAAGCGTAGAATGTCACGAAACGATAAAGTCATGTGCAGCCAAAGTGATCGAACACGTCTCCGCGAACAGGGTTTACACAAATGGAAGCGAAATCCGTTTCGATAAACCCAAGAGACATCTGGTGGAGAGGTTAATAGTTATTCCTCAACCATACCGAGTTAATGAACTGAAATAAAAGGAAAGAAACCCCTTGAGTAAAAGTATGATGTAAGTTTTCGTTAGAGTCCTAAATGAGACGAGAAGCGCCAGTGGTAGAAATGTAAAGCAAAATTTCTCGTAACTCCCAAAAATGATACACGTCTCTGCTCCTGGAACTACCACATGGGTATGTATCACGTGAATAACAACGCTACCCTAGTAAGCGTCACTGATGCTCAGATAGCTTCTCTTTCCCTTCTTGGGTCTACTAAAAAGAAGTCTGAGCCATGAGAGCATGTGTGAAACAAGAAGTTGGTTATAGGAAAATACGCACTCAGAATTTCCGGACGTCGCTGGCTTTTCATATTATTTAAGGACTCTATTCTTCGTCTGCTCCCGCACAACGTTCCTCCCCCAAGAGCTCTTTGAGGCAACATGACTCCTCCTTCCGCGGTTCACCTGCCTCGAAAAGGAACTTTTTTTCTGTTCATTATTCAGTTCCTGAATGCGAAACATTTTAAGAGTAATATATTTTCTGAGAAAATTTTTACTTTGCGTGCAGTAAATACGAAAACATTTTGCTCGATTTGAAGTGACATTAAAATATGTTTAGAGTTTTATGAGCAAGAACATTATATTTACGACGAAAATGAATTTCAATGCTTCATGTGGGGTTGCATGTGTTGTTCTTTTCATCAGCGTTTCGCAGTTTAACGCATTTCATTTTCTTGTGATCTACAGGACTTTAACTATCAAACATATTAACCAGGATCGTTTAAAATGAATATTATAAGAACGAATTTCTTTAAAATATTCTTTTTTGTGTAAAAATTTAATCGAAGGGGTTTACTCGTCAGATTAATATCTAAAAAAAAAGATTTGATTTTCATATGCCAATAAAAAGAGTCAAGAAACTGAAGAATTATATTTCTCTCCAAGGCTTTACATACACGCGTGTTTACATATCAGATCAACAGTCATAATTATATGATTGCTTTATATAGTGAATTTCTTTTCAATTCTTCGGTTAAGCGTTTTCGCAAAGATTTCCATTCGAATAAGCACATTATTCATGTAAGTAATTAGAGTCATTTAATCAAGAGCTTAAGCAATTACAAGTTTATTTTGTATTCATACGTGGTAATAAATTTTTTGTCTTGACAGTCATGAGTAGAGTTTGGGAAATATTCGGATAAATTCGTGACCTCACTTGCTATGGTTACTTAATGAAGTTACGGAACATTCATAATCTTTTCTTCATTCAATTATAACATGAATAGTTTTGCTTTTTTATGAATGATATAATTATAAAGATTTTAGTGAAAAAGTATTTCAGGTCATCATATCGTAGATTATAGAATCATAGAGAACATGAAATGAATTCATTCTCCTGACTTTCTTCCACAAATTATCGTCACAAAACCATTTTTTTACAGATTTCTTCCTTCCTTCCTTCCTGTATGTGAAGGTTGAATCAGCTTTTTAATGTACACCAACCTATCATTGTGTCAGACGTTCGTGGTGTGGTGCTCGATCAAAGCGTACATTGTACTTTAAAATCGCGGTTTCGAGTGCGATAGGGAGAGACAATACAGTTAGATGACGAATACATAGTCCCAACGAGGAAGAGATGGAAGAAAGTTTTGACAACAAAACTACAGCTGTGTTGGCAAATACAGTGGACAGTGGCACAAGGAGGAAGATGACTTTATGGATTTATTCAAGATATGACGTATGTAACCCGATACAGACGACGGTTCAAACCTAATTGTACGATGATGGAGGTACTTACCGGTGTAATAGTTTATTTGTAGTGTGGGGGGATTGAAGAAGAGAGAAGAAGTGGAGAAAGAGAAAGAATATATAAATCCCGTTCCACAAATAAATATTACTAAAAGGTTGTAAGTTTCAAGAAGTGAACAGGACTAGTTTATTTCCGTAGTATGACAAAGGTCAGTAGAAATAGTTAATGCCCAATGACAGCAGGGGCACGCGAATTGGTAAAGTCCGTGATCTTCCTTGAAGAGAACTGTTGTTTGTTAAGAGTATTAACTCACGAGTTCGGCGTCGGTAGCGAAGTCTTGATCACTATGAGCTGAGAGCGGAGACGTGATATCACACTGACGCTGGTTGAGTGCACACTGATACTAGCTGAGTGTGGTAGCGCACTGACATGAGTTGAGAGCGGTAGCGCACTCTCACGATGTGCTGACATGTATATTAAGAATCAACAGCGTAACACTCATGGTGACGGTATCGTTTGTTCATAACATACGCGATACGCCGGATTTTGACATGCGTTCTCTGAATTCATGGAGCGTATATGTAGGAGCAAGTGACTGCGGCTCCTACACCGGGCATGGCGAGTTTAAAGCAAATGTGTTTCGTCTTGGTCTGGCGGCGGATGATTTGTGTCTATGTAGGAAGGGAAAAGAAGATCTTCAGCACATAATGTACAATTGTGCATTAAATAACGAGGAACGAGGAAAGTTGTTACATGTTTCTAAGAGAGATGGAAATAGAGTGAAAGCTAAAAAATCTTACTAAAAAAGGAACATATATGTAAAGATTTCGAGGAAATAATGACACAAAAATATAAATTTGTGTTGTATGATAAAACAGTCATAGAAAGTAGACCGTTCCTCCTTTTGGCAGAGTACAGATATATTGTTAAGAGGCACAGTAAAGGAATTGATAATAAAATAATATCAACAAAGATAGAGAAATAGTGCATAAGAGAAACTAAGAGAGAGAGAGAAAAAAAAATTCGGGTAATGTCCCAACGATTAGGAATCGAGTAAAAGGTAGAAAATTAAATGTAAAAAAAAATTGTACTTGAAAATGGGTGATTTTGCACGTAGATCAACATGAAGAAAGGACGTCCATCGTCCAGTAAGATTTTATTGAATGACCACTTTTCTCGTTTCCATTAAAATACCCCTTTCCGTGCTACACTTCTCTTTCGTCATATATTATCCTGAACGAAGGCTGTAAGACGGAGTGAAGCATTCATCCGTTCATGAAGAGGATGTCTAATTATCTCGGAACTGCACAGTCACTAGATATAAAAGAAAAGATTCCACATCGTTATCTGGGCCACGATTAACTTATTCTAACTCAAGAATCGTCTGAATACTTGTTGAAAGTTAGTGAATTGGGATGCTGTGTAATCTCGATGGGGAGGCACTGAGAGCGAGGTAATCAGGAGAAACTTTGGTCCAAGACGATAAGAATCCACATTAATGGAGAGACAGGATTCGTTTCCTCTCCTAATACGTGCAGTTAAATGGAGTGAAATGGTTTAGAGATTTGTATCACAAGTTGAGGAGTCGCCGCGCAGACGCAACTACGTCCAAAACGAGAGTGTTAATTAAAGAAGCATAACACACAATTTTTATTTTTTATCAATAATAATATTATTATCGAATAGTTAAAAATTGAATTAAATGTATGATTAAAATAATATATTCACTTATTTCATTAAAATAATGCATTTATATATTATAAATAATTAAACTCATGCATTAAGAAGAAAACGACATGCATTCATTTACATACATGACAAAAACATCAGAAATATACTAACTTCTCAAATAAATATTACTGTATTTAAATCAAATTTTCTATTTACCAGTTATTTTATGTAAATTATGCAATCTTCTGTAACGAAACAACCAATTGGAAACCAGAGAATGTTTTCAGTATAAGATTAAATTACAAAGATTAGTTAGATAAATTAAAATTGTTGCATCCAATTCAATGTACTTTTCATTGAAGGTAGATATATAGAACTGTATAGTCTAATATTAAAACGCTTTGTTTGTTTTGAGGCACCCTTTATTCGTTAACTTTTCCCATTCACTATTATTTTCAATATTATTACACGACAAAGAAAATTGGAAAATAAGACATTTGACAGTTCCCTAAACCAAAATTTAATTAGCTGCGTGTTACAATTATCTGCAAAAAGATCACTGCCAAATTTGATGTGCATCGATTAATGACTATTTTAGAAGTGTAGCTAGTATATTCCTTGTTTTTTTTAAAGATTTGTGAATATATGCAACATTGTAGTTCTTTATACAGCAATGTAGTATTTATGAATATAAATACAATTTTGTGGTCTCCTTTTGGGTCAATCGATCTATAATTTCCCTAAAACAGACCGACCTCCGCCAAATCAGGTAAAAATGGATTTAAACGTTTGTAATGGTGCGAAAGAAACATAAAAAGTCGTTGCTTAGTATTCATTGAGCATTTTGCACTCAGGCCATCTCAAAGTTAGTCATGAAAATGTAAGAATTGTGTGCACTTGGTGCAAATTAATTCAATAGACAAATGATGAACAAGTATGAAACGGGTATAAGGGTAAATTTGCGTTGATATTGTTCCATTTGAACGCCAAAGCTACCTAGTTGGGTAGAATGTCTGATTCGAAGGTTATATTTGACCTCATAAAAGTCAAAGATGCAAAACATATTCAAAATCGATTTCCCAAAATACACTATCTTCGGTTTTATATTTCCATAAATCAAATTGATGAGGGAACATTGAATTTTTATTGGTTAAAATTGCAGTCATCATTATTTGTAATCAACAACGACAAAACCGATTTAAGTGAAAATTTTAATTTCGATGTTCGAGTTTTTTGTCTAGTGGGACAAAAATTATTCATGTCGGAAATGAATGATAGAACTGGATTATTTTCATGATTTTATTTTGATAGCCAGAAGTATAACTCTTTAACCACGAAGGGNCTGTCTCTTATACACATCTAGATGTGTATAAGAGACAGGACTTACCCTCCCCCCCCCCAGGGGTTTGCCGAACACGGGGCCCCGAGCTGAGTCTGGCATTACTTCCACTTACTTGTGCCAGTCTCCTTCCTTTCTTTTTCCTGACCTCCCTTGGTCACTTCTTGTTCTTTTCGATCCCGTCGCTATTAGGGCTAGGGTATCGTTCTTTTTCCTCATTTTTTATCCCCCCTTATTTTTAGTCCTTCCCCTAATTCTTTGTCCCCCCTAATTTTTTGTCCTCCTCTCATTTTTGTCCTCAATATTTTGATGTATGTTGTGAGATATGTTTTGGTGTGTTGTAGATCAGGAGGGTTTTTAGTGGGTATATGGTTGAGGAATTCGACGAGTCCCACACGCGGGGAGAGTCATGTTGGCTCTCCCTAGTGCGTAACTGCATTTTCCCTACCTGTACAAGTTTTTAGGGCTCCAATGACCTTCGATGTCGACATGAGCCGTAAAGCCCAAAACAAAACAAAAAAAACAAAACAAAGGGGTTATAAACTTCACTGGATGTAAAGAAAATGTAAATGTAAACAGTAAAATAGTCTCCTTGGTTACAATTCACGCATAGGATGAAGGGAATCGGATCTTTTTATATCAGTTGAATTAGTTCCAAAGTCAGCGTCAGACGGCGCTGATGACGGGTTCGTACTTCCCAACTGACGACGTTTTTCGGACATACCCCCACTCCATAAGTTTCTACTCCTGTATACAGTCTCCTTGGTTACGACATAAGTAGCACTAGTGTAGGTAAATTAAATCACAAAAATATCTGAAATCGGCATAAATAAACAGAGTAGCATGTATTTATTGTGATTTCAACTTGAAAAACATACCTCACTGGCCATTTAAATGAAATAATCTTATATAAATAAATTCAGCCTGCGTATGTTTGCGTTCGCAAAATTGGGAAAGTAGTCGGTCCTTTTAGGTTGTAGACGTCCGCTAAGAAAGGATTTTACGAAAATTCACCCCCAACGGGGTGAAATTGGGGTTGGAATGTCTTATGTTTGTATCCCATCATAACTCTAGAGTGCCTGGAACAATTTCTACCAAAATTGATTCACAGATCACTGACTATATGTAAACAAGCGCTGTGGGAAAAAAGACATTCCTTGCACCCCCAGGGAGGGGGTGAGAAGGAGATGACCAGTAAAAATAATGAAAAATTCCGATATTATATTCAAAACCATACTTTTCGGTTCCGTTGAGAAGGATAAGAGCGTCCCCAGTGCTTTGTAACTTAACATTCACTTCGCATTGCAGAAAATATACCCCCAGCATCCCTGGGGTAGGGGTGGGAATGAAGGACATGTAGACATAATAAATAACGACCGATATTAGTGTTAAATAAATCATTTTGGGACTATTGAACTTAAGTGACACCGTCATTACCAGAGAAGTACACCATCACCCCCTATAAGGAATGAACACCCTTTGTGAAACCAGAGTGAAATGTAAAAATTTATCGAGTGATCGATATTAGAGTTTAGATCGTAGTTTTCGGGGCCGCTGAAATTAGTAGTGACGTCCTCGAAGTTCACAATAGACCCGTATAAACTCCAGCACCCCTAGGGAAGGAGATGCCATGAAAAAAGAAATTGAACATGACATGTTAGTAACGAGTCCACAATTTTCGACGTCGCTGAGCTGATAGTGAAATACAGATATCGTGTAAATCTGAACTCATCCCTCATGAAACAAACACACCACTAGCACCCCTTGGGTGGGTGGGTGGGTGGGTGGGTGGATAATGGGTTCACGGATAAAAAGGATTGAAAACTAATTTTGAAAAATAAAAATATGAAAATTGCATCGGATCCATAGTATTAGGTTAATGAGATTTTTGAACTACCGATGCCGTTAAGTTTAAGTTGAGATCACATATTGGCACGGTATCCTTAGAGCTGGGGAGGGAAGGGTGAACCGTAAAAGTAACGTAAAAATACCGTTATTAGGGTCGAATCAATAGGTTTTGTGTATTCTGAGATGAATAATCGTATTTCCAATGACATTATGTTCCTTCATTATGTACATTATGCACGACACCTCTAAAGGTGAGGCTTGGAAAGGGCGTGGCACGAAATATTATCGAAAAAGTCAGGTAAGAAAGAATTTTACGAAAATTCACCACCAAGTTGGTTTTTTGTAAAAATCATTTTCTCAATTACATGTGTGAAAGTGAGAGATTGGTACACACCAAGACTATTAAAACTTCAAACATTGATGGACAACAAAGTGACAGACATATTACAAAATTTACGCGAGTAAAACCGTGGGTTTTCAGCTAGTAGCAATTATAAATGATGGTGTAATACATTGCGTCTTGTGGAGGAACCGTTTATTTTCAAAAAACAACTAACTTTTAAATCACGAAAGCAATAGAAGTTTACTTTGATTTGTAGTAAAAATTCCGTAGTATTTACACCCCTTTTATCTGTAGGTTCCCCGACATTTGAGAATGCTTCTCAATTTTTTCTGAGGTGAGATGCATAAATCACGGAATCATTGTGCCCCGCCGTCGTGTTTGTACATGCTCAAAGAAGGGAAGTGAGATCGTGAATATTGCTTGAACTATTTTATTAACTGATAGACACAAATTAAATCATGTTTTTTCTTCGTTATTATTAATACTGTTGTGTTTAAAAAATAGAATAATGATAAAGAAAACAATTATCTATATATTTCAGTGATTTGTCTAACTTGGAGTGTTGATCCTGCTGAGGCTCACCATCTCGCCGAAGAATCAGTTCTAGCCTCTTAACCTCACTTCAGGCTTCACGCTACCGCCCTCTAACGATTCGTAAGTGAAGCTATGCTTGCATACGAGAATTGCGCTGACGTCATTGGGAGTTCGTGCACAGTGATTGTGATTCGTAGAACGTCCGCCAAGTGAACACTGTCTAATGTACACCTCTGCAAGAATGGAGGAAAATTGTGAAAGTGAACATTGCTAATAAAATCATATGGTATTCTTCTGAAGTCAAGAGTACATATTTCGCGGCTGGATCATCCACAAAAGAGCGAAATTACGGTCTTATCGCTCGCGGCTCTTATGAAGGAGCTCAGTGGTAAAATTGATCGGTTTAGTAAAGAAAATAGAGAAAATATTGGCCAGTCGATCACGGATACTGACAAAATAATTACTCAGTCTAGCAATGAGACTAAGGAAAATATTTGTGAATTAGACAATAAAATTACTCAGTCAAGTAATGAGACGAAAGAAAGCATGAATCGAGTTTGGAGTTAAAAAACACGGTAACGCTCCTTAGCTCTTGAGTGGACGAAGTTCGCTGATTATAAGCGAAGAAAATTGAGAAATCAAATATAGTGACCCATATTACTATTAAACGGATTAGCGAGGAATATAACGAGAGATTTGAAACATTGTTACTTGCATTGAGGGAAGGATTGCATTTCCCAAAAACACTGAATATAAATTTTGACAAAATTCAGTGAATACTTTGCAATAGCTAATTCTTCCATTTCTGTAATAAAATGACTCCTAGATGATAAGTGTCTTCATATTTATATTACTAATTAATGCGGTAAACTCCACATAAGAGTAATAATCGGGATGTGGAAATTGTATTAAGTCTATGAAAATTATGATTCCGATCCAAGCGATTAAAAAATATACAGGCAAACTTAGTATACAAATTATCGTTAAACCAATTATGTGAACTCGATGTACCACCGTAGCGAGGGAATGTTGCGGGTTAATTCACATTATAGTCACATTGTCGCTGTGTTATGTGCGCATATTTGGGAAGTATGTCTGGGGCACAAATCATCACAAAATACAGGCGCTAATCAGTCGCAGCTGGGAGATACCGGACGTCGCATGAAAGTGTCAATTACGTTTATCAACAGCTCTAGTGACAGTTGGGCGCCGAGCACCACGCCCTCATAGCCCTCGCGAGGCACGTAATGATGACACCCTCGCACATGATGGGACATTTGTCTCGTCTACGTGGAACACGTAAGCTGCTTAATATCTTATTCCTATTCTTCGTAAACGACGAAAAGTTTTCCCATAAACGTAATGAAAATTTCGCGAGGTTTCAAACGAAATATACTGTTTAGATTTTGCATTTATATCGCAATAATACTCAAAATACCGACAAAACCTCACCTTTTTTTTTTTTTACAAAACTGTAAGTAGAAACTTTCGTATTAAATGGAATATCCAAGTCTAAGTAGCAATCTAGCCCATAGCAAACGGCATTTAAATTTTGGGATAGGGTTGCCAATTAAAAGCTATTGGTTCGTGACAAGATATTATGCAATGGACCTCCAAAAAGAACGGTTATAAGCCATAATTTTACAACCATTTTTTTTTGTTATATCGGTCAGTGAAGGGACGGAGTTCCAGTGTGACTCTCCAATAACATTAATTTTAATTCGATTGAAAATGTTGCATCGGTGGTTATGAAAGGCGAGTTAGTAAAAGTGGACATCAATATCTCCTAAACGAATAAAGATGAAAGTGTGGTGTTTTGACAACCTGCGTAATCCCATCGCTGATGGTGAACCAAATCGTAAGTTCTGGAGTTCAATTCATAACGTCCCAAAACATGATAAATACCACAAGATTTTCAGAGATTTTACTTCATGAAAAATAAATAATTTGAGACAAAAAAGAGTTATGATTTCATTGATAAAGCAATAGTACTTTCGGATGAACGACATCGGAGGGAGGATTTACAAATAGTGCGTTACATACTTTTAGCTAACTTACAATTTGTCATTACATACTTTTAGCTAACTTACAATTTGTTAATAAAATATTAAAAAAGATTGTACTACCTTCAAAACAGGCGACAACAAACGCAACTTCGAGATGAAATGATTCATGCTGCATTTCCTCATAAGTTTATAACACCTTTATTTAAAAGATTACTAAAGTCTGAAACTATGATATTTATTTCAACTTTTAAACATAAAATAAATACTTTGATAACGAAAGGTAAAAATAAGAATGGTCATATGAATTCTAACGATGTGATGTAGAAAATAAACTGTAAAGATTGTAACACTAGCCAAACAAAAAGAGGATTAAAAACTAGAATCCAGGAACTCAAACGAAATTTAAAAAATCAATTGAACGAAGAGTAGTAACCTCACATTGTATTAATAACGATCACCTGATGGATTTTGATAACACATTAATATTTGTACAAAGGAAGTTACTTATTAGAATCGTATCGTATAGGAAATACTATGTATAAAAATACACACGGGAGTTTGAATTTATGCACTGACTCAGAAAAACTAGCATGTATTTATAATACCACATTATAACTGTTTGTGTAATTTCTGCTTATTTTGTAAACACATATTTTATATTAACGTTTAGTATCTTGTTCAATGGTCCTGTTGTTACATTTCTTGTTAAAATTTGTTACATCTGATGACGACTTAAATCTAAAGTCGAAATGTCGTGTACTTAATAGCACAAAACAAGCAAGCGGGTTTTTATTAAGAACTTGTGGTCTAAACCAGCTAACCTTGTCCAAATATGATTCTCTCATCAGCGCTGCGTGTGGCTGAATTAATTGGAAAGTGCTCTTCCCCGTCACGCCAGTCCCTACACACTCCTCTCTCGGGAGGCGTGAATGTGTCTAACAAAAGAAAACGCACTTTTGTTTTATTCTTAATTAATATATTTCCAAATTAAACATTTCCGCTTTTAATTAAAAAAGAGGAAACGTATAGTTAGTTATGTGTTAGAGAGGCTTTGTGAAGATGTAAATGTAATATGACCCACAGTAAACGACGTTTACAAGCGTTAATGTAGTTTTAAGGTCTATAAATTTAATTACAAATGAACTAATGAGAAAAGAAACAACTATCCAATATTTTTTAACGCTAATTTTTCCATGTCATTACTGCATGTAAAAAAGATTGGGCAGTACTGGGTATAGAAAACTCACATTCGATTGACGCTACGTAGTATAATTTTTTAAATAAATTATTATAGAATACCATTTTTCTTATGTTCCTTATAAGGATTTTCAATAATTTATTACACACAAACATTTTTTTGTATTCATACTATTAATACTAGTCACAAAACAACACTTTGAAAGATTAGTGTTCTCAAAAACGCTAACTCATTTTTTAAAATTTATGAATTATTTTTAAATAATTTATCGATGAATAATAATCGAATAATGTAATTAATCTATTAACAATTAATAAAAATACTTTCAATTGTCACGAGATGATATTTTTCGGATATTGTCATTTATATTTTATTATTCTTATTGTCATTTAAATTTGTATTATATTCATTTTATTACTTTTCATACTTTTTTCATTTTATTCACATATTCAATCACGCGGCGGCGAGCCACGCGTGGGTTGCAAAAACGTTCGTCGTCTTCCGGTCGAGTTCCGTTTAATGGCAAAGACCGGACGACGACCGGACGCTCAGATAACCGCATTTGCGTCGTGTCCCATTTGGACGACTCGGGGTGACTTTGATTTGACTTTGAATGTTCTAGAACATTCTTCAAGACAACGCCCGTAGAGTCATTTTGATTACGAACACAGTTCTCCCCCTCCGAAGAACTAGGGACCACGCCCGGACTTACCGATCATATAAATATTACTTCGCCGCTGGGAAGAATACAGTTTTTCGAAGCACGAGACAAACGTTGTCGTCCTCCTCAGAGACCGATTGTTCTCGGGCCACCAATCTTCCGAGCTGAGAAGCACCCTACCGCTATTTGGGGGAGCGAGACGTTACATGCTGTTTATGGTAATATGATCACTACGTTAGCGAAACCATTTCGTTTCTTGGATCATAGATCCTAACTTTGTCAAGCTTCGTAATTACTACGAACTATCTTCGCTGAGTATGTTTATGTGAAACTTTGCATAGCTACTTCTTAACGAGCAGAGCTTTCATGTCTCAAATGACAGGGATATTTCTTCAAAAACATCTGATTTCTATTCAAAAGTTTAAGTTATATTGTAATCCACTGGCAACACAACGCCAGCCTACTACTTTCAAAGTAACCGTTTAAATACGACAGTAAGTTTTATTTTAATATAATCATTTAGTATGGAGTTATCTCAGAATATTCCAATGTAATGATCATCATATCTTTATGTAATAATTGTTACTAATTAGGTTCAGTCGAACCACTAATGAATTAAACAACTTATTTAACCAATTTAATAGGATGTGTTTCTAAACACCGTTATGTCACTTCTAAAATAGAATTAAGATCTCCGGTCGCTCTACCAGTGTCTGGGTACTAACCCCCCTTAAGACAAAGCCCCTTAAGAGTTAAAAAGGGGGACCCTTTACTAGGCTTTGCGTCACAATAATCGCCCATTCATACTTAAAACTCCCTTTCACTTTCTCCTTCCTCTTCAGTCTTTAACAACTTACACAGTTTTAATTGTCATCGTGAACTGTGTAAGTTGATGCAGGAAAGGTTACATAGTGTACGCCGGGTGAAGAGGACTGGGACAGGAACCTGGGATCCGAAGTGGTCTACATGTCGAGGTGGGTAGCGCACTGGACAGCGCACACTTGGCCAGAGTAAAAGGTCTCGGTTTTAAAACCGGTATTACACAGTCATATTTCTGTATCATATCTACGATAAAAGATATGACCAAAGGTTCTCTCAATGAGAACTATATTATAATTGAACTATGATGAAAGCGAGTGGATAACATGACCATACTTTTGATCATATATCTTTGATCGTAGGTATAAGATATAGAAATATGACCTTGTAATACCGGTCTAAGTCCTGGTCCGTCGCCATTTTAACCTGGACGTAGACGACGCAAACAGCAGCGCACTCACTCTCTGCGGGCGACGCAGGAACCTCGTGAAGGACTGAACGTCACTGAATGTTCATTGCGTCTTCCAGAGACCATTTTGCTTCCGCAAATGCAAATGAAATTAGCATTTGCTCTGGAGTTCTCAGCAACTGGTCGGTAGAAGTTAATAAAGGCGTTGAAATATCAAGATCTGATCTGCGCTCACAGGAGGAAATCTTACGGGTCTAATTCTACTGTATATTGATCAAGAATCCTAGCTCAGTTTTTTCACCAGATTTCCTTAATTGATACATCCATAAAATACGTTCACCAAGATGGGCAATGTTTGACCCTCTCACGTAACATACTCATGAGATCCCCCCTCCCCGTCCTTAATGAACGTCTCAAATTTATGAAGAAACCCCCTGGTTTTGACAAAAATAAAGAAACAATATTTTTATAATTTGTTTAAACAAGAATTTTTGAATGATGTTTTAAAAACATTACAATTTTCATTTACATTCTTTAAACAATTCTTATAATTTAACAATGATATTATTCAAAAACATCGCAGCATATTTTGATTTTAAAAATTAAGATAGTTGGTATAATGTCAAATGTTGATCTACAGAGAGTGTAGGAACTGATTGTTCTATTTCGTTATTCGAGAGTGCATTCTAGAGCCAACATGTTCTGTTGAAAAATATTGAGTGTCTGCATTTTCCAGGCTACAAATAATTGCAAACGATTCTCGATGTCTTCTAACTGCAATTCGAGCAACAGATCTTACTTTTAACACAAATTTTCAAATGTACTTTGCATTTCTTTCTTTTTTTTTCACTGACGGACATTTTGTGAGAATATTTTACTTCCTTCTGATTTGTGTGGGGCAAAAATAAGAAGACAAAATACCTGGACCGATCTGCACTTCTTTATCTTCTTGAGCAATTTAGATTGGTGGTGAAAAAAAATGATTGGGTGTCACCAACACTAGCGAACTCCGAAAAGGTGAGCAGCATTTTTCATTTTAATGTTACGTTTTTATCTTCGTTTGAGCGAATATACTCACTGATACCCGGAATATTGTCAATATCTATTTGAGACCAAATTTTTGCAAGAGTATTACGAGCATGAGAAAAATTTTGAAGTTGTAAATTTCGATCAGGAGGTATAAAAAGGAATGCCGTAATTGTCATTAGGCAGAATAACACCAGTTTTCCCTCCAGTTAACTTACTTAAAGGTACCATTCTCCTTTCCACTCTCTATAATGCACTTCTACCCGGTGAATTGAGCAAATTAGAAAAAAGCAAATCTATTAAAATAATCAAGACAAGATTGATGAAATATTGTACTTTATTATTGTAATTATCGTGAACTTGAATGTTTATAAAATAATATGAAACTCTATGAACGTACAAATCTTTGTCAACATTTTAATAATTTTTAATTACTACCTTGTTGACTGATAGTAGGAAAATCATGACTACAACTCAGAAGTAGCCACGTAATAACACTGAAACTCCAAAATTTACCATTTCAACTGATACAACATTCGAAGAAAATTTATAATTGATTCCCATGTAATAAACTTGATTCCTACCTTTGCGAAAACAAACAACAAAAGTCGCAATTTCATTTTAGACGCTTATAGTTGTTCATCAATACCATTAAATGTAGATACAACGATGTCTTCTTGCTTCATTCCTCTATAATACGACAACTGACAATATGAAAGTGGCNCGACAACTGACAAGATGAAAGTGGCCAGCTGTGTCTTAGAGATGTTTTCATAGCAATACCTCACGTATTTTCAGCAATAAAGTTCTAGCTGATTATTGGCAAGACAGGAATTTATACGCCTAACTCGTGGTCACCTTTCCCTTAGTCAGTGAAAACCTGTCACATTTTTATTCATTAGCGCAGAATATTTTCTCGCGCCCCTGAAACAAAGTTACATTTACTCGTCGGTTTCAAAACCTATTCGCCTCAAATTCAAGTGAGATGTTGTTGTTTTTCATGCTGTCCGTGGTCGTTGCTTTCCAAGGGACGGGACGCTGCCTGCTGATTGGCCGGAGCGATGGAGGGTGACGTGGGATAGTTCGAGTCACCGCTCGCACGGAGTCTCGCGTCCACGCTGCGAAATTCACTCTGTGCACAATTCAAATAATTTTCTAATGAATTTTCGATTAATCATTACATAAATCATTTCTTAAATTTTGATCAAATGCTTTTCAAAATATTTCTTTCTTAACATATTCTTTTTCTAGCTTACAGTTCTTCTTTGAAAAAGAAATATACAGCACACTTCTCAAATATGTGAATTATAATGTCGTCATGTCAAGACCCATCCAATTCACCATCCTCCAATTCACGAAGCTGAAGCAGATTGATCTGCTACTGACAATGGATGGTAATAATTGAGAAGACTCAAGCCACAAATCAATATAGCAAAGGATACACGTTCACTTAAGTTTTAGTTTGGAAAAATGTTGACCAATATTCGTGCAATGTGCAAGAATGTGCTCGAAGCAGTAGCATGAGAAGAAAAATAATGTCAACTACAACGCCATTCGTGTGGGCAACGTCATGCCTATTCGCAGAGTAATTGTTTTAAAATAAAAACAACACTCCCCAGGTATAGAGCTTAAATCTGCCTGCAAAAAATGCGCTCGTAATTTTAAACGGAATAAGGGAAACTGACGCTCGTAATTTAAAATGGTGTAAAAGACGTTTGCAACTTGTATATTGGCTTTCCCATGTACCTTATGGTAGTACCAACGTCTGTAGAATTAAATCACTAAAATATCTGAAATCGCCATAGATAAAATGAGTAACATGTACTTATTGTGATTTCAACGTTAGAAAAACATACCTCATCGACCATTTAAATGAAACAATTGCAATTATGATGATGATGACATAGCGTATTAAGGAGAAAATACTTATTTTCAATGCAAGATCAACATTTAAATCACAAAAATTTACTTCGATTTGCAATAAATTCCCCTTAATATTTTTTACATCGTTTTTTCTACATGTCACCGGACATTACAAATATAATATATTTTAATTTTATTCCATCGTGTGATGCAAAAAAATGTATTTCAAGCAATTAAAAACATACGAAACTTATTTAATTCAATGTCCATAAAATGTAGTAAATCTTTAATTAATTATTTCATTACAAGTAGTAATACTGCGATAAAATGCTGGATATAGAAAATAAGGTTTATGATATTTACCTAACGAGTGTGCAGAGAAAGATAATCCCACGATATATGAGTATGCTAGAAAAAGTTAAATATTGCAACCTTGCAACTTATGAAGACGTATCCTTGCAAAGATTTTATTAGATCGTCTTCTTAATTTCAATGAGATAACTGATTTATTTTTAAAGTAAAACAAACAATTTCCTATTATTATTATTACTATTTTTATCTCTGTTTGGGGGGAAAACCCTTTAACTCCCTTTGTCATCTTATCCACTGCACCTCCATACCCGCCATCATTCATCCCCTTCGCAGTCAATACATCACCAGTCGCGGGGAGATGCAATTACAAGGATTTTCGACACCTCATTAATTCCTTAACACTAAATGATCAATAACAGGATATATTTGAGTAAACTTAATTCATGAAACTATGGTTGTATTCTAAGGATCAACGTTAATTGTATTTTACGTACAAAAATTCCGAAAAATCATATTCATATCTACCTGGTAAAAGTACATCCTTTCCCCTAAAATGTATGTCGTTCAAAATATCTTATGCCACTCCTGAATAAGAGAATGAATGCTATTATTTTTCACATTGCATTCATTAGGAAAACTTAGAGTTGCGTTACTTCTTCACGTTGTTTAAATGTTTATTATAGGATTATAATTTCATGATTAAATTATCAAACAATTAGATTTAATTATTAGAGTTGAAGTTTATTTCCTTCCCCATATAAGAACATTTGAATAAGAATAAATAATAATTATTATCTAATAATATGTAGCGTTGTCGAAACTGACTTATTCTTAAATGCCGATAAAATCTATTGTTGATAAAAATTTAAAATTATAGAAGTATTTTGCTCCTATATTGTAAAGGCTCATTAAGATAGATTTTTGTTTTTAAATTACAAATTTGAAGAGATGATTTATAGTTAAATGTTATTCTTAAAATTTCCGCTATGTTGGCTATATCTCATAAAAATTGACGTATCGTATTCGATTTTATGTTACTTAACACTATAAACGGTTTCAGAGTTTCTCAAAGTTTCCGGTTTCAATAAGTGTACAAGTGTAGGAATATTTTTAGGTTTGTAAAGCTTGCATTAACGGCATGGTATATTGTTTCTAGTATATCTCAATAGTTAATTGAGATATCATCTCAGATGTTTGTGAGCAAATGTTAAATTGAATATCAGGAAGGCTATTATTATAAATTTTCAATTTGAGAAGAGGAGTGAAAATATTTTGTGTGTTACCTGTATTATTGACTCATTGAAAAAAGCAGATAAGATATATAAAAGGTAAGGACACTTCTTTGGTAGACCTTCCAGTAAACGTTCCATTGTCCAGAGAATATTTTGAATTTTTTTTTCTGCAAGTATGCTCGCAATCAATTTTGCTTATGTTTCACTCCATCTCAATTTTACTTCCCAATCTTCCATAAGATATAATATTTATTGTTTCATAATTTAATTATTTCATTTATAAACTCCAATATTTGGAATGCGTTTAAGTTTTTTTATAAGACCACACAGGGAAAATTCTTTATTTATATAACTTTCCCTTTTTTAAATCTTTAATAATGATATATCATTCCAAAAATTGTCATAAAGCATACCTTTTTTTAAAATGTACATCAAAATGTCACCCAAATAAAAATAAAATTAATAACAATAATGATAAAGCGAGAACATGATTTAGAAAATTTCTCCCTACTCAAGTAACATAATACCACCAATGCATAAAATATATTTTAGATTTCGTAAATAAAATATTTTCATTTGTTTTTACGTGAAAGATCTTAAATTAGGAAAGCTCTTAAAAAATTTCCTTGTGTATTACTGACTTTTTTTCTGTTTTATTATCTGTTATTATTATTATTTATTATACATTTTATTTCATTAACCGTTTCCCAAGATTAGGACTATTTCCTTTTCGACTACTGCCATCGCACGTCCGGAGGAGATTTGAAGGAGTCATTCCCCTCAGTGTGACCAACGCACAGGGAAGGGAAAGTGTGGAATCCTTAGAGTTCCTTAAGTTCTTTTGCTCGTGTCCCGAGGTTTACACGGGAAACGACTTCNTCTCTTTTCCTTCTCTCCCTCCATACACCTGACCCTTCGTAAGAACTTATCCCCTACTTAAAACACGGTATTGCACCTTAGTACCTTAGAGGTTTATCATCTTATCTCTCCTTTTTCACTGAAAAGTTCTATATGTAAAACAAAAAAAACAAAAAACTGAGGAAAATAAACAGCTATAAACAGTTCCAAACAACCTTATCAACTAGAAGTGACTCCCAGACGCTCCTTAACTTTCGTCTCAGTCATAATTCACACCGTTGTATCGTGAAGTGAGTATTATCACCAAGAAAACACTGACACAGAGAAGGATTATTGGAGGCAATGGGTTGGGAACCAGAAGATCGCTAAAACGCAGTGACACAACAAGCTTGAAAGAAGTAGACTTATTCCACTAGTGACGCAAGTCTCCCAAATCTCACGTGATTATGAACTCGGTTGTTTTGTCATAGTCCATTGATCCTTCCAGAAACTCTTAACCAAATGCAAAGCATATTTTTATATTACTTGGACTTTGCCAAAACCGAGTACCTATTCCCAGTCGGTTTCCTTTTATTTCGTTGCTTTTTGTTGTTCAAATTTCTTAGACCGTCACATCAATGTCCCAGTTCACACAGCAAGTGATAATTTCAAAGTGAACCCTCCTTCTTCTATCCACCTACTACTTCTCTAAATATCACTAACCTTACTTTTTCTAACTAATCCCGCTAACATCGTCGTGACTCTAACATCGAGTTCAAAGGCGTTCAAACGCAACCCGCGTAACAACACTGGTATGCGGAGAGTATCGTTCGCCTATGTCGGATTCCCAATGAACATACAAAAATATTAGAAAACTATTATTAGCCCAGGCTATATGCAGGAAAAAGACATGTCGTGCCGTACTTTTATTTGAAAAAAAATATATAAGTGTTTTTCTTTTTTTCAATATGTTATAAAGCTCCCAGTTGTAGAGAAGAATGAAGCATAGAGGATGGTGTGCAATAAAAATACCAACACTTTGAGACTACGTAAATAGAAATCGATCAACAAATAAAAATGTTATTTGTAATTTATTAAACAACATGAAAAAAGGCCAATTTTTTATTTAAAAATGAAACGACCCTATTTTTTAAGAAGAGACATATTTACTCTAAAAACAAATAAATAAATCAACATAAACTGTTTCAGTCCTTTTTGTAGATCATTCTCAGGCAAATTGACAACTTAAGAGCAATGCGCTCAAGTCAGTTGTGATACACAAGAAAATCAATATCCATGTATGTTAATTTATTTATTTGTGTTTTAGAGTAAATGTGTTTGTTATTAAAAATAGGGTGGTTTTATTTGTTATTAATTACATATGCAGACGAAAATTATGACTAATTTTTGATATTGTTATTATTTTGCCGATAATTATTAAAAATAGGTTATATTCCCCTTTAGACATGAGATTTGTGATGCGTAAAAAGTGTGCAAAAGATGACTGCTCGAAGTGCAAAAGTTTTTTGCAAAATCCTACTTGTTTATCCCGTCGGGGACGAAAACCGCCATATTTGTACGGCTGTACAGCTGCCAATTGTAAATAAAAAAAGGTTAGACCAATTACATTTTAAAGACTAAGAATTATCTAACAATTGCTGAAAATCAATTTTTTTAAAAGACCATTAAATTGTATACATAAAAAAGTTAAATTTTATTCCTTTTTCTCATAAACAAATGAAATATCGTTTTTATTTTTAATGCTAGACCTTTTCAAAAAAGTATTGAAAAGCTGATTTAAAAACACAAATTTTTGTGGTAAATATAACTCTTACCACAAAATACGACCAATAGAAGTCAAGTTAGCTACTTTATAAAAAGAAATCACTCCGCTGTTATTAATAAACGTTAAGCATAGAAAGTTTTAATGAAGATTCCAACTTCATTAAAGACCATTCCCAAGAGGATGCCATAGGTATATTTATTGCACACAATTCTTTGCTTCATTTTTCTCTACAACTGATAGTTTTTCTAATGTATTAAAAAACATCTTTACAATTGTTTTGTTTAAATAATAGTATGACGCGAGCAATTTGCGATGAAACTAAGGGTGAGAGTTCTTTTCCATCACTATCATCAAGATATTTCCGCAATATAATCGCTATTTAATTCGATTTCGAAATTACGTATGGCCTGGATTACATGGTGTACCAGATGGTATGATAATGTGACTAGATATATTCGGTGGTAAAGGAGGCTCAATTCATCCATGCTAAGCTATTACAGGAAATGGTCAACATCAGAAATTTAGTATCTTCTAAAATTTGTTTGTATGGAGGTTCACCTCTGAAATACAAACAAGGTTGCATGGTGTATAAAAAGTATATAAATATGTAAAAAATATAGACAATGGATGTGTTATGTGACGAGGTACGAAGGACACGACCAATTATGTAGTGAAATGGAAAAAGGAACACAAAAATATATGCTGGCGGTAAGTGTCGATTACGAAGGGACAGTCGATAGCATAGACTGGTCGGTGGTGCAGACGTTTGTCTAGCGAGATAAAACGAGGAATCCTATACGGTAATTTTTCGATCATATGCATGTGTCGGGGTAGAGATTTTTTATTGCTTCACAAGTCTCGATATGGAGACTTGTTTCGCAACAAGATTCCTCCTTTTCAAAATAAAATATTCAGGTTATGCAGGACAAGGTTTATTTTGCAGTTAGGAATGTAAACAAGTAATAGGTACCAAATCACCAGGGTGACAACAACAGACATAAAAGTTATATAAACAGTCAGTTTGGTTTGTACGACTGACGACTGTTTGGTTTGTACGAATGATTTGGTCGTTGGTAATAGAAATTCTGCCGTCTGTCGCGAGGTGGCGCTTCTGTACGAGATCCTGCAGATAGTTGCACTTTGTACAGTTAGAGGGCGCTGCCGTCCAAGTTTCTGCAGATAGTTGCACTTTATATATTATGAGGGGGCGTATCGT
This sequence comes from Laupala kohalensis, assembly GCA_002313205.1. Classification (NCBI taxonomy): domain Eukaryota; kingdom Metazoa; phylum Arthropoda; class Insecta; order Orthoptera; family Trigonidiidae; genus Laupala; species Laupala kohalensis. The sequence goes on along the minus strand of NNCF01125808.1, from coordinate 346,700 downwards.
GGCCTCCGAAGATAGGTTTTGCCGCAAGGCCGGGCTATTGCGCAGAGCTGGATTTCTTGGTAGATGTTATGATCGGAGACGATGCTTACTCATCAAGAGAATCCGTCGTACTGATTTCCAACCGTTGCTGTTGCTATAAGCTAAACTTTGACAGATGACTTCTACTCAAACATCCTCGACGCGTTGGTGACGTAATACAGCGTCGGGGTTCGTCTATTGAAGCTTTCTCGAAGCTTCTTAATAAACAGATCCAAGTTTCTCGAAGTTTCCTAATAAATAGGCGATGTACGCTTGATGATACATACGACGCGTGCGTCTCACGGAGTCTTCTAATGTTTACAATTTGCATCGTGTGTAGAGACTCTCTTGCGGACGGTGTCTATTATTCTGTTCTTGTATCTTGACTGAGTCCTTCGTCTTCACGACGTCATAAACAACATGGCGTGTAATGCCTCGGCGTAACAACATGCATGGGGGAGTGTTAATGCATGGGGGAGTTTCATCGTATACGTAGTAAGGTACGTGTTTCGCCGTATATGTAGTAAGGTACGTCTACACATGTTTTATTAGATATCGGGGATGTGAGGATCTTACTGGAGATACGAAAANAAAAGGTTGCCCACATGGAAGCCATGCGACTGCACCGTTGTATTGGAACATTGTCTTAAACGAGATACCGAGGATGTTCGAATCGCTGCTTACGAGGATGATGTGATTCTACTAATTGGAGAGAACAGTCATCTCAACTTGGAGAGGAAGACAAAGGAAGTTCTTCAGCTTTTTGAAGGCCGTAGTGAGTTATACAAGGTACGTATCTCCAAGACAAGAACATTGGGTATGACTTTCGGTTTTTCAAAAGGAGGGAGGGGCCCGATAATTCGAGCTAAGGATTGGCGCCAACGATGGATGACAAGCTACAAGTATTCGACAATAAGCTGAGTTTTGCGGAGCATGTACACTCTCTCCAAAAAAAACAGTTAGACGATTGTCTTACGCCCTACAACGGGTAGGAATAAGTAAACACGATATCAGCGCAAAAGGCCTAAGATGTCTATACTTTGGAGCGATAAGCGTGTGAGAGATCACCACATGAGTATAGTCTGCCCCGCACGTGTTCGGTACACTGGAGCGAATACTACAGAACAGTACCTACTAAGACTTTCGAAGTACTTTTAGTTATTTTACCAATCGATTTGGCGATTCAGAATCATGCATTACGATACATCGAAGATGAAGATGATGGAGAGACGATAGAAGGAAAGGTTAAGGGATGGCGTACAAAACTGACCTGGAAGTTACTNGATAAGCGTGTGACAAAGCCGAGTGAGAGATCACCACATAGTAGTACAGTCTGCAACGCACGTGTTCGGTACACTGGAGCGAATACTACAAAATAGTACCTACTAAGACTTTCGAAGTACTTTTAGTTATTTTACCAATCGATTTGGCGATTCATAATCATGCATTACGATACATCGAAGATGAAGATGATGGAGAGACGATAGAAGGAAAGGTTAAGGGATGGCGTACAAAACTGACCAGGAAGTTACTGTTATGTTGTCAGATACTGTTGGATGTGGCTAAGGAAGGTCACAGAATACATAAGTTTATACCGGATGTGACATATGCTACGAAACATTGTAAATGGTTTGCATAGAGCATTTGCATAGAGCTCTATTTGCATAGAGCATATGCAAAACGGGACACGGAGATTTTGCAAGCTATTTGTATCGCTTTAACTTGACAGATACAGAGATTTGCAGTTGTGGAGCAGGGATAGAGAATATGGAACATAGTCTCTAGGACTACCTGTACAACGATGTCGAACGCGGAGAGCCGGTGTGTATATTGAGGATGGAAAGAGTGTACGCAGACAAAAATTGGAATAACATCTTAAAGGTACAGAAAACATTTCAAGACATTGTTACAAGAATGCTTCATATCAGATACATAATCAAAAGCATGTCAGGATAGGATAAACATTTTTAAGACAACTAAATCATGGAAGATAGAGACAAAAGATATAGTCACAAAATGATAAGAATTTCAACCCGGGTAATATTCTAGTGATGCGAAATTAAATGAAAGAAAAAATGAAATGAGGTAACAGACGACATGAAGTTTGTTCTGGTATCCTCGTGGAAAAATAGAAATAGTGAGACGATATTACGTAAGATTTTGACGAAAAAAAAACAACAGTTTTTGGTATTAGCCAAATAAATAATTGACAAGTGAAATTCCTCCAGAATAATTATTAAATTTTCGTTAAGCCATTGAAAATTATTCGACTTACATAAATTTAACTTGATATACTTTATTATTAACATTTTGTGAATATAATGAATAATACAGAAATTTTTACAAGTGACAGAATATTTATAATTTTATTAAACATTTAAATGTTTGATATTGATTCGATAGTGTTTTCAGATTTTTCTGTTTCCGAAGAAAAATAAAACCATTGAAAATTCTATTACGTTCATTTCTTCTTTTCTGTATTCGCGCTCATGACTGTATTGGTTTCTCTGCGAGCTTCTCGGAGGGATGCAAAAATTATAAATTTACATTGATATTTACTTTCTGATATCTTTCATTCCTGATTTCTGCCAGAATTTGTAGATTTGTACAATGAAAACAAATAATAAAATGATATGATTATAGTAGTAAGTTGGATTCCTCAATAATCATTATTCCATAAATCTCTTTGTTTCATGATTTCATTGAAATCAATGGGTTGTATCATTTAAGACTGAATATATAACAAAGAAGAAGTTTATAAAACTAGTTCTATATATTTTTTATCTTTGTTAAAAATTGAGAACGATCTCTCAGCGTCATAGATACAAACAATCCACGGAATATAAATAAAAATGTCCATGAAATTAATATCCATCCGATTCATTTATCTCAATGGGATTAAGGCTCTTCCGTTAGAAGAATTATATATCTCTTAGTTAATGAACCTTACAGAAATATGTGGTCGCTGTGTTGCAGCGCCCGCTAGCCTCTCGTATATCCCGCAATTCTGGAACCAAGAGCAGAAGTGACGTCTACGCGATGGTTCAAACGAGTATAATTCGAAGTGAAATAGAGGGAAAAGCTTCCGTCGCATCGGCAGCAGAAAGCGTGCGCCCGATGTTCACGCTTTATTTGAAGTGCAATCGTGTCGCATGAAGAAAGGAAACGAGACAAGAGGAAGGAAGCATAGAGGTGCTTTTTCTCCACTTCCTCCATTCGTAGCGACTCCGGAAGAGTTGGAAAAGGAGAATGACTACGATGAGAGAACGTGATGGTATTTGGAAATGAGGAAATTTTCTGTCACCTGCGCTAGTTCAGCTGTGCGAGGTCTTCAAGTGAGATGTTCACAATAGGTCTGGTGGAAAGATACGAACCAAAATATGAACCCTGCTGTAGCCGCGCGGTTGACAATAGTTATAAAAGCAAAGTAATCATATTTTACTTCTGTACGTTTTCGTGGCAACAAAGCGCGCGTTCAGAATAGTAAACTTAGACATGTTTGAATGAAATAATGAGTGTTTAGAGGAAATAAGTGTTGGATGACAAGCGTCAACCGCTCGATTTATTCTGAAAGTAAATTAATTAAGTTGCAAAGTATATTTTATGAACACATAAGTAGACAAAATGATTTTATACTTGGAAAGCAGTAATCTAGGCTGTTATATATGAAAAGTATTATTAAATACTCAGTAATATTGCTACTTTCAAAATGGAGGACATATCACAACCTCTGTGACTTCATTCGAAAGTGACCTATTCCGAAAGAAATTTGATTGTTGTAAATTATTCAACGAACAGTTAATGTACGAAAAAAATCAATGGAGATATTTTTAAGATATAATTATGCCAAGAATGTTAATAAAATGTATTTTTTACTTAAATTTCTACTTTTTAAAAGGATGACGGATGTCCGCGCGATCTCTGACGGTCGATTCGCGACCGCTACATCTTGGGGGTTAAAATGGCCGTTCACATTTATTTCAACACTAGCTTAGAAATCTGCGACTTAACTTGCGTTTGAATTTCTTATATCTATTCACTTATTCATTTATCCTCGTTTTTATCAGAAATAAATAAATAAATTCATTGTCAAAAGAGTAGTTACAGGCTGCGAGTGACCACGTGGAGGAGAAAAAGCTAGTTTACTCTCCAGGAGGAAGCAAGGGACCATCCCATCAATTCCGATCATGAGTCCTAAGGCAGAGGTGGATTTAACATTTGAGCACTTTAATCCTCAGATAAGAATG
>NNCF01125808.1:312154-336487 GCA_002313205.1 Laupala kohalensis | reverse complement strand
CAAATGAGGGGGGACAACAATGAGAGGGGACAAAGAATAATGGGGGACAAAAATGAGGGGTAGGACAAAAAATGAGAGGGATGGGGAAAAAAGAGGAAAATGAAAGATACCCTAGCCTTAATAGCGTCGGGATCGAAAAGAACAAGAGGTGACCAAGGAAGGTCAGGAAAGAGAAAGGAAGGAGCCATGCGCAAGTAAGTGGAAGTAATGCCAGACTCAGCTCGGGACCACGTTGTTCTATTCATATTTTCATATATTTCATCTGAGACTTTTCGTTTCTTTTGCTGCATCCACGTAAAAGGGACTTCTTAATCTTGATTCATGAAACATGAAATGCAGAGCAACATTAATATTTCAAAGGAAATTCGCCCTTTAATGAGAATAAGAATCCCATGAAAATGTTTTCCCTTAGTACTCCCCTTAAATATTTTATCTGGGTTGTACGTAATCTACTTTCAACTAACATTCTCACACCACTAAAAGAAATAGATCATCCTATTTTGCACTAAGCAATACTTTTTTAAAAATTGATAACGTAATCTGGCATCATATGATTAAGTGTTGAGGGAATGAAAGTTATGACACATTTAAAGCAACATAGCAAGTTTTGTTGAGATAGAACGATTTCGAGAAGAAAACTATCATATGGACTGTAGCAAAAGAACATGACTATTTGTTACTCCGTATCACGGTTCGTATGTAAGTTGGAGAAAGAAGACAATTTAAACCTCATGAACAATTACCATGAAGATAATCATCTTTGCTGCAAGTTACGAAAGCCCTTATTCCCATGCAGTTATATACGATAGGAAATTTATAATATAATATGTGCAAGTGAAATGATTGATTGACGATAGGAAATTGTTTGTATTAACAAATGCAGAATTTAATGACTGATTCGATGTTATCAGATATTCTTTGCTTCGTTGATCCATAATTCAATAGAATGATTTCCACAGACGCCTCGATTCAACCTGCAGTTGTCGGAATCTATGACAGAACAAATTATTTTACACGATGCGTTTTATGTGTCAGAAATTTTAGAGACAATATAATCGCTATTTATTTTTTAGTTGCATTTTGTATTTGTGTATTTCACATAATTCCCAATGTACAAAATGTTAATATACCGAATCATTATTTATTATTTTAATGGTTACATTAATTCATACTGAAAGAACAATAAAATTCTCTTTTTTTTCAATGAGCACTGGCTTTAACTGCCGCCTGGAATGAGTACTTCTTTCAAATTTTCTGTACCGTCTAGTGATAATGTATTTGTTGATCTGTGTAAAGGCGTTGTTTTAGACGAATTAGAAGATAAATTACCATTTTATTATTTCTTCGTTTCACCAACTAATATTACAATTTTTTCAGGGAATTAGTAAGTAACGCTGCTGTTCGGTATCTTATTCTCTTCCCGTTACATCTTAACTTACATCTTCCACTTCCTTAGCAATAACATCCTCCTTTTATTTTTCGCTTCACGTTTCCATCCAAATGTGTCCCTCAATAACTTTCAATTTATCTGTTGAAAAACGTGCTTAATTCTGTCGTTATTCTCGCCCTCGCATTAAGACCAATTTGTCACAACATTTCATGAACAATTAGGTTCCTTTATTGCGGAAAGAACCGTTCCAGAGGAGAGTTAATTAAAGGGACTCTGAAAAGAATTCATATTTTATAATTTAAACTTTTGTGGCTGTAATTAAATTAGGAGCTATTCAAATAAGTCTATTGTATTTGCTTTGCATCCTTGTAATTCCGGATCATCTTTTTAGATTTTAATTAAAAATTTTTTTTATCGCAGCGCATAGTGCTCTTTCGGTTCATCTGAATTCACAGTTACTCAAGACATTTCTACTACGAATCCAACGTTCACGTGGGTGAAATAAATGCTGTTTCATACATTAATTCTTTATTTCTTCTATCGCCGGTTCCATTCGTGTCATTTATATATTTATTGTGAACAAATACATGGATTATCGTGTTAGGCAAGGTAATGGGTCGAAAAAATCAAAAAACATTTAAGAAGGTAAAGTGTAGTTTATTGTGTAAAAAACGAAAATCGAAGACCCTAACTTATTTTAAAAATTTGATTATTTCATGGGGTTTCGGTTCCATGAAGTTAGCCGGAATGGATTTTTTATTCTCCACGAATTTGAACGTTCTTGGGCTTAAATAAAAGGTCTGACTTTGCTCAATTTTGCTCAGGCAACTTTATACTTTGCTCACTATTAGTTTTTTTAACAGTTAATCAATGAAAATACTTTCTGTATTATGGATATTACGGTAAAACGTACATTCTCTAAACATGATTACAGAATAATGAAGCAATGTTTTATGGATGTGTTTGGACCTCCTCGGCTTTGCTCACCCACTACTTTTGAGTGTAAAAGTTTGTTTTTGCAATTAAATATATAAAAAAATAGAAACATTGTTTATTGCGCATGCGCGTCGGCACTTGTTTCTTAATAAGAAGATAATAGGCACATAATTTTAATTATGCCACGGGTACCAACACAACATGAAAATGCTCAAATGTACGCATAGTCAAAATGTCCATAACTTAAAAAATTATTTTCATTAAATAACTGTTAAAAAAGCTAATAGTGACCAAAGTATAAATTTTCCTGAGCAAAGATAGCCAAGTCAGACCTTTCGTTTTAGCCCAACTACGTTCAAATCGGTTGAAGATAACAAATTTATTCCAGCCCTTTGTATATTCTCTATTGCTTGGTCTATATTGATGGAATTTGAACTGTCCTGTAAACGAGTTTCGAATAGATTATACTCAACCTATCGTCACACTCTTCTGTTCATTGACTACCAATCTACGCTTGTTTAACTCGCTTGGCACATCAGTTGTTCATCATTACCGGCTCATATCTCTCGCTATAAAAATGCGATCACCTGTGTATGATGAGCTAAGTAACACATTCAATTCCAACCTCTGTGACATCATTCATGAAACTACCCATGTTCCATTTATTACACACTTTTCATGCCATAATTGTGTGTGTAAAATATTCGAACAGGCTCAGCCATTGAATTGTGAATAACACTAGCAGGCGTTACCCGGGATTTCTCTTCTATTCTTCTTCTACTAAGGAAACAATAAAATCTATTAATATTGTAAGATCAAAATACTTTCACTTACTGGTTCTTAAAAACATGTACAGCATATCATTATTTCAAAATCATAACAATACAAATTCAATACAAAACTTCGACTGTATACACTACACCATCTAACTCAAATTCTCTCTTCCGAGGCATAACGTGGCTGAACTATTTCATTAAAATTCTAAACTGTTCGTCGAAATTTTACTACTTAAAGACATTTTTATCTTTGTTAAATGCACAAAACTAATAATCTATTTAATTCGATGATGATTTTCTTCGTTCTTAAATTACTCCTTTAAATTGAAGTATTTTAACACTTCTCTTTTTAATAACGTGTTATCGATAATTTAGGTTAATATTTGTAGATAGACAAGTGTTATTGCGGACTCTTTTGTAGAACTCTATGAGACAAACAATACTGCCATTCATAGTTGTCACCTATCTCTAACCGTTTAGGTAGCAAATATAACTCTCGTTTTTCCAGATTTTATCGACATTTATTGTCAAAACCAATTTTTACCTTTCTTTTAAAAATCACACGTTTAAAAGCCTATATTCCTTCTGAACATCTAAACTATCTCCGGGCCAAATTTCATCTCTATCAGTTCATTAGTTTAGCCGTGATCAGGTAGCAAAAAAAGGCAGACGCGCTACGTTACGAATTTATATATTAGTACTGATTATATGAGGTTTAACTCAAATTGAATTGCTTGATATTATCGTAAATTCAGCGGATTAATATGTACTTATTTTCTTCCCTCATCAACTCGCAAGAGAAGGTATATTCTCGTGTCAGAGTGTGAGCCGACCGACTCTCCGTCTGGTATCGGAAGTCGATTGCCAAGTGAAGCACCTCCTGTGGATACACGCCGCCCCAGATTCAATATCGGTGTTTCCTCTTTTATTCTTTGAAGAAAAACAAAGAGACTTTTCCCACCCGTTTCTCATTTCTCTGTTGCTTCTCTTCGTTGCCTTAAGACCTGTTTACGCGAGCTTAGTACTTACTTGGCACGGGTGCCTCGCACTGGAACATCCGTGTAAGCACGCACGATCTGAGAGTGCGAGATAATAGAAAGCCATCCTATTTACCAAGTTGGAACATAACTTCCCCTACCACGATGTTATTTTTCCCACCGTAACTTAAATTCTTTCCTGGCGCGTCCCCGGCCCTGGGTACGATGTGTCAACAGCCATTAAAGTGTTTAGGGACAATCAAAATTCTCCGTTACATACTAATAAATAAATGTACAGTTAAGAGGCTTGATGGTCTTATGGAGTACAATGCAAACTTTTTTTCCTTAGTTAAAAGTGTTTACTTATGAATTGAATTTTACGTAATAAAAATAAGGTACAGGAGTTCACTCTTCCTTCTAATTGATCTTCTTGACGCACAACTGAGTAATCGAATTTTATTTCAAATTTGTAAGTATACTCTTGGAAAGGCTACTTCGGTCTCCTACATGCAATAGATTGCATTAGAATAAGAATAATTTTAATTGTAGCCGAAGCAAGTTATTTCTTTATTTATATATTTTCTATTTAAATATTACACTAGTTGATGTATAATGTATAAAATACCGGAGAAGGATGGCTCAGACACCTGTATTCTGGAACTGGTTTACAATAATTTACTAAAAATAACTTTAATCGAGAAAATTAACCCAAAAAATAGATTAAAAGATGTATTTCACATTGGGACAATATAACTTTGATACCTTTTGCCAATTCTTTTGGTCTGTAGTCAATAGATTTGATTTCTTTTTATTATTCAAAAACATTATATTGACGGGAAGTCGATTAAATAATGTTTGAAATTTTATTTGGAAACTGCTTCGGCGACGCGTCATGTTGATTTCGCATACAGATTCCTGTCACTATCTCCAAAGTTTAAACGACCGGTTGTCACTAGCCTCTAAATACGTCTATAGTGTAAACAAGCCATTATTCAGGCAAATGTGTTAGCGCGTGCTTTTGCTCATCATTAGTTCATCCCGGGTTCAATTCCCGGCGGGGTCAGAATTTCTTTTTGCCCTTCACATTAACGTTTCAATTTATATAGCGTGCTACTGAAAAGCAAAGCCGCCTCCTTCTATCCACCTCCTACTAACTCCTCCATGTGGGTTAAGTAGTTGGTCACCTCTTGTTCTTTTCGATCCCGACGCCATTAGGGCTAGGGTATCTTTGATTTTCCTACCTCGCCCCAGGGTACTAACATCTAGTAAGTACGTGTTTGGCGAACGCGGGACCCCGAGCTGAGTCTGGCATTACTTCCACTTACTTGTGCCATGCTCCTTCCTTTCTCTTTCCTGATCTCCCTTGGTCACCTCTTGTTTTTTTCGATCCCAACGCTATTAAGGCTAAGGTATGTTTCATTTTCCTCATTATTCTCATTTTCTGTCCTACCCCTCATTTTTTGTCCCCCCTTATTCTTTGTCCCCCCTCATGTTATTGCCCCCCTCCATTTGATGTATGTTGTGAGATATGTTTTGGTGTGTTGTAGATCGGGAGGGTTTTTAGTGGGTAGGGTTGAATCATTCGGCGAGTCCCACACGCGGGGAGAGTCATTTTGGCTCCCCCTAATGCGTAACTGCATTTTCCCTACCTGTACAAGTTTTTAGGGCTCCAATGACCTTTGATGTCGACATGAGCCGTAAAGCCCCACAAAAAAATTTAACTAAACGTCCTCTACAAAAAATCAAGTCTTCCGATTAGTGAGCACGTAACCGCATAGTTTCTGGCGATGTACTGCTATGTTATTGAAGTCAGTATGGCTCACTGGGCGCTGGGGTGCTGGCTGGGTGACCGGGACTAGTTCCTCGGAGGTTGATTTTATCATCAGACCTAAAAATCGAGACTGCCTTCCCAAGCCTACTCAGTCTGCAGTAATATGAGTATGGTCTAGCCTGGGGTCAAAAGTGACTGGATATGATAGTCACATCTCCTGGTGCCGAGGTCTGTTAATTATGGACCTCTCTTACCTCCGTGAACCACATAATCAACCTTCAGGGTCGTTTCACGATGTTTTTAGGTATATCACTACATAATTCCTTGTAGAATTACACAGAATACAAAATATGAAAGATGAATAACATGAATGCAAGTGCGAATATCGTAGTTAAATGAGAAATCGTCGAGGCAGATTGATACGCACAATGAAACGTCCAGTCAAATCGAGATAGTTTATCCGCCACAAATATGGCGGTGTGATTTGGTAAAAATGCAGCGGAGCTAACCCAATGTTGGACAGAGTTATTCAAGTATCCATACGAGTTATGCCAGTGTCAGAGACCAACTGAGATTCGCTCTGTAACATAACTCTTTTGCTTCTTCGGAATAATTAGGGAAAATCAGAGGTTTGTAAAGAAATTGGTGAGAAAGCTTTGAGTACGGTGGCTTCGTGAAAGAGAAAATTACTATTCCGCGAGAGAAGGACGTAGATGTTTATAAATCGCGCTTACAACTTCAGCTCCCGCGAATCAGCTTCTTTGCCAACCTGCCAACTACGTCTGTGTCTAAAATTGCAGTGACATAGTCGCACTTTCCACAAAAACGGCTTCACATATCCTGTCCCGGGTTTTTCTCCATTTTCTCTTGAGATAGAGGCGACGTTTTTATAGAGACTCGCTGCGCCCCTTTTGCCTACGGTCGCCATCTATCGAAATAATAAATCTGGAATTCAGTTTTACTTAATAGTAACGACTTATCATCAATACTTTGGGAATAATCTATAGATTGATATAAATACAAATTTGTCGGTGTTATGTTAATATTATAGCAAAAGTATCGAACTATTTTTATTTTTAGGAGTGTGTTGAAATGTTAAATCCTTAGCCTCTGCCTTAGGGCCCTCGATCGAAATTGATGGTTCCTTTGCTTGCTTCCGGAGAGTAAATTAGTTTATTGTCATCAACGTGGTCATACGCAGTTTCTAACTGTTTTATTTTACAATAAGGTTTGTTATTATTTATTGCACCAACACTCTTTAGACGTAAATTGCTTTTCGTCCTACTTTGGTAACTGGCAGGGAAATCCGGAAAGTTGTTCGCCGATTCACATCCCACACCTACAACATATTTCAAAGGATCTGCGTGATCACGTGCTGTAATTTCATTCCGCGACATTTCGACACATGCGTTCACCAGTGTGACAGCACGACACCAGACCAAAATTATCCGTTATCTTATGTATCTCAGTAAATATTGCTCCAAGAAATGTGAAAGTTGAATCATNCAAAATTATCCGTTATCTTATGTATCTCAGTAAATATTGCTCCAAGAAATGTGAAAGTTGAATCATTTTGTGGGTGTGATACTCTCCACCAGTTTCCTACAAATTAACGTAATCCACCTCGTCTTTCTGAGTGCAGCACATTTTTAAGAACCTCTTATGTATGTAGTGGCTAAGAAAAATTTTTTATCGCCTGAATAGATCAATATGGTAGATGATTTTGGGCAAAGATATAGCATCTTAAAAAGTCTAAATTGTGCATTTAGCCGATTTTGGTTTTTTTTCAAAAACTGGTGGTGAAATCAACTTCATCCACAAATTCATCTTTTCTTTCTTCAATCTTTGAAATTTAATGGTAAAAACGTTAATATTTTAAGTACAATTTCTTAATTAAGGAAAGGTTACTTTAAGACCATTCAGAAAATGTATTTGACGAACAGAATAAGGCCATAACAATTATGAACTCGAAACCCTCGGAGGTCAATTCACAATTCTTTCATCATTACCCATTTATACATTACCCATTATAACAAACAATAAGTTTAAATTTAGTACCTTGCACTCACACACATCTATCTTAAAATACGTCCACAGGTGTCACAAAATCTTCATATCTTTCAATTTTTTTAAATTACGAGTACACATATTAGTCAGCAATTGACATTTCCCAATGCTTCTATATGCTCATCCCGATACCTATGGTCTCTTTTTGTTACACAGTGATTAGTGCAATTCCACCAGAAGCTAATAATATTATCTAATACTATCAATAGATCAAAATGACTTAAGTAAGTCAATCTGCCACTAGAGAGCTCTATTCTCACCAAGTCATTTCATGATGATACATAATAACCTATTCATTACATGGTGAATCGTCACATAAATTCTGAATGTCAATTTTCTAATTTTAATGTAACATTGAATCAGATCTTTAATTTGTATCAAATTCTTTAATTTGCACACGAATAATTCAATAATAATGTATCTGCACGGGAGTGTTTTCCCTCGAGTTAACATGGGAAGACCCCGTAGCCACTTACTAAAGCATCACTCTCTCTTCAGACTTCGTCGGGTCAACATCGGGCCATAACTCCATCCGTCATGAACATTTTATGAAGTGTGTTGTGCGAGAGGTAAAACTATACAGTTCCTTCAACCATGTGATGCGACCATCTAGAACTGTCGTGAATATGGTATTATTGTGATCGCGGAAACAGTGTGATCATATAAGTTTTAAATACTATTGATGGATCCACACACCGTCGATGCCTCCTGCATCTTCCAACCGCTTGAGACGCTGTTCGCCAACTGAGCATCAACAAACGTTACAAGAACGTAACTGTGAGCTCACATATCTTTCACTTGCCAGTGAAAATCTCACGAACTGTATGATATTTCATGAGCAATTTAACATACCTTCATTGACGAATTCAATAACATTTAACTGAACCTTGTTGTACATAATCATGAATCCTTTATCTTTAAAATCATACCATGTGTTTAGCTGTAAGTTGTAGTATTCGATATTTTACGTGTATGTCCATTGATTTCTTGTGTTTTTAGGTTAGATTTTCGGTGGGATTATTAGGGAACGTATTTTTGTGCAATGTCTTTGTGAAACGTCCAATGATGTATTGCATTCTTGATATAAAATCATGTTAATCCACGTGGTCCTCCAATTACAAAAATCTTTTAATTATTAAAACCAAGATACCATCCACTCCCATAGCTTCGAGAGTGTTCTTGGGGTACGGCTCATGCTTCTGTGATGTAATGAAGTAGCCATTATAGCTTATTCAGCACATGATACTATGTCCAGAACACTTATACTTTTATTTGTATTGTTTTGTCTCCGTGAGTTATAGAGTCGTTGCCATATTGTTGGCAGCATTGAGAAAGGGGGAAAAGAGGGGAGGAGTTTTCGACTATGATGTAGGGTTTCCGTGTTCTGGATAATTCATCATTCTACTTCCGGGTCACGAGTGGCAGCACTGTCCCGACCGGAAGATGCCTACCCGCATCACCCTCCTTCCCCCTCTCACATTTCTGAAAGTCAAAGTTTTTAGTGAGAGCTATTTATACTGAATTTGCGCTTGAGAGCTAAAAGAGTCGAGATTTACAGACAGTTCTACGAATTCGCAATTACTGCTCCTTTAGGATACCATACAATTTGTGTTACACGCCTTTTCACTACATAATTAATTCATGTTGCAAGGAAGTAACTGTAAAAAATATCTTCTTTCAGGATAATTTTTATCTTTACGAACTGTTTTCATTCGAAAAGAAATATGTAGGTTAAAATGACTACATTTTGAGTTGTTTTTAGATTTCATACGTATTTAACTCATTGCTTTCGTATTCAGTCAGATTTATATGATTTATTTTACAATACTACAAAAATGATGTTTTATAAAGTTTTTAACTATAAAGAATACTACTAATGACGAGCGAATACCTGCTCTAATCTTTATTCTAATCCAGCAGAGAAAAAATGATACGCATGAGATAGTTAAACGAAAATATATCCCCACTTTTATTCAGGAAACAAATTTCATTCAACGCAATCAGACTTCGCATTGGCATACCAAATTTCATGCAACTGTATTCCACCTGCTTCCCTGGAATACTTATAGGCAAGAACGCAATGCGTTGAAGGGAACTTAGATAAATGAGTTCAATTAGAAGTTAGAAACGAAATTATCCATTCAGAATGTAGAAAGGTGGGTGAGTAAAAGGATGTAGAAGGACAAGCAACGTGAGGAAACGGTGCATATGCGTACGCGCGGAAGTAGAAGGAAAACTCTTAATTCGACTGAGAATGCGATTGGTGCGTGCTTCTCTCTCTGTCTCTCTCTCTCTCTCTCTCTCTTCCTTACCACTGTTTCTGACATCTCTTTCAATACTTTGCCATTGTTGATATTTTCTTCTTTCGGTTACAAAGTTAATCTTTTATCTACATTCTCATTCGTCAGCGTACAATCCGCACATTCCATTCTCTGCCACTTCGATTGTGTGTGTCAGATTTCATTTTCTCAAGAAGTGAATAAAGGTCCAATACAGGGGATGATGAAGGAATATTTTCTCAGTGTGCACTTTCTTAGCTCCCAAATCAAGTAAATGACAGAAATTTTCCTGTAAATATAAAAGTATTACAGAAAACTATTCCAAGAGTCAATAGATGTGTTATCTGTTATTATTATTTAGATACTTCATTTATTATTATTATTATTATTATTATTTGCTCCCTACTCATATGCTTTTATGTCTTCAATTTTTCTACATCAGTTGACATTGCTTTGCTCTCGTGATTTTTGTAATATGACTGTAACTTCATTCTCACACCCCCTATCCATATCAAGAGAGAATATCATTCATTGTTATTGATGTTTTGATAGTATTATTGTGTATCCTCAATCCCACATTTACAATCATTTAATTAAGATATAGTGTTTGTTTTTTAAAATACCAACTGAGAGACATTCTCGAACTATTTTAACAATCAATAGATTTATATCGTTTGAAATTTATATCCTAACTGATCATCCAGCGTTGCTCGGAATTTTCTTCTTCATCGGGAAAAAATATTGTAAAATTAAAACAAACGCTTACTGGTTTTTAAAACCTGAGGTATAGCAACCGATTTTTACAAATTCATAATAATTCAAATTTAATACGATTTTATACGCTGGTGCTTCGTAACAACACCCNTTAAGATATAGTGTTTGTTTTTTAAAATACCAACTGAGAGACATTCTCGAACTATTTTAACAATCAATAGATTTATATCGTTTGAAATGTATATCCTAACTGATCATCCAAATTCATAATAATTCAAATTTAATACGATTTTATACGCTGGTGCTTCGTAACAACACCCTATAATACGTACCTCTTAGGTGAGAGCAGGAACTGTGAAATACTAACTAATACACAGAACAAGACTAATGTTGTTGATATTAGTTTATTACATGCTAATTGATTAGAGCACAAATGAAAAGAATACTGACAAAACAAATACTTAAATCTAGTCTAACCTAATACAAAATTGTACTAAATTACATCACCATGATTACAATAAGAAATGATCTGGTCAGATCGCCGTATGTCCAAGTTGCAGAAATAGTATAAAACCCCACCGGTGTCTCAGGTGGTAGTAATGTCGCTCATCACAAGTCATCCCGGTTTCGATTCCCGATGGGGCCAGAAAATTTGTAACTTTTCACATTAACACGTTGACTGACGCATTACTAAATATTTTTTCTTTCCCCCGGGCCAAATCATTTTTCGTTTTTTGTTTGAATGGGAGTTAAATATCGAAATATAATATTTTTTTTGGTAAATGACATTTTTTCAATTAATAAGAAGCGTGAATCACCCTTACACCGCGCGGCCCTGCAAGCAAAACTTCCTTTACGCGTCATGCAGTGCAAGCGTCCTCAATGCAATGCAACTCGGACAATTCTCGGAATTCAAAACGATCATTTGACCCTTTATCGCAGTGACTATTCTTGAGTTCGGTCGGCTGACTCTTATCAAATACATTTCGTATCTCGTACAATTCGTACATTTCGTGGTTTTCCTATAATGTAATACATCGATATTACTTTCTTGTAATACGTCTTCTTGTAATAGCTCTTATGATCTTCTGTTCATGTATGTACTTTATAAATAAGTCCAATTTTAAAGGAGAAACAAATTATTCTTTAAACAAAATCCATTTGTTTCATTTAAAGTATATTTTTATATTGGAAATCACATATAATCTTTTTAAAATATTATATTCAGATACATACGCATTGTGCGCTTCACATAAAACAATTCAACGCGCTAAAACATGGAATTTGTCCAGGAGGATGATTGCTGATTACTCAAGTTACATGTACTGATTACTGATTAGTGAAGCTACAGTGGCAGAGTTTGGTTGACAAGGTGATTGAATTTGTCATCGATATGATTTTAAAATAAGAACTTTAAGCTTATTGTAAAATTTTATGTAATCTAAAGTAGAAATCTGGAAAGTACTGATAATTCAGCCATGATGATATGCTAAACGTCGGAAACATTATAATAAATGATAATAAAGCGAAGTTAAGTGAGTGATTGTCTATAATTAAACAAACCGCATATCCAATTTACATAATTCAATAAGAAGACAATCAGTGAAATAGTCAATTTTTAATTGATCTGTAAATCAAATTTGATTAAAATTGCTCCATATGCATTCCCAAATTATGGTGGGATACGTACATAGAAAATTCTAACTCCAAAACCTCCTCCCCCCTTTCGTAAAATCCATTCTTACCACATGTCTCCACCCTATTAGGAACCGATCTGCCAAATTTCAAGTTTGTAGTCTTTATAGTTTCTCAGATTTTGTGATTTGTCAGTCAGTCAATGGTATTCACTTTTATATCTTTACATTACATCACATACTTATTGTCTTAATGCATTATGATTTCTTTAAATGCTTCAAAACTGTCCATACTTTAAAATTTATTTGGGTTTATTGGTAGAGTAAAAAATAATTTTTAACGTGTATTTTTGTAATTTTTCCTAGTCTGTTATCTTTTTTTCGTTTGTTTGTATTTATATATTTATGCCACTTCAATAGTATGTAAGTGGTTTAGTATAAGACTAGTTGGAAGTCTTCACTTCAGCACCAAAGATATACATTAATGTTACTATAACTGTTATTATTATTTAGTAGTAGTTGTTGTATTTAGAAAGAAGCGCGTCGCATGTAAATTCAATACACCAGCTCCTGGTCAACTCAACGAATAAATATTCATGCCTCTCCTCTTCTACCGAAGTTCAGAATTCCATCTGGCTGCGAACAGAGATCTTCTCCCTTATACCCCCGTGCTTTCTCTTCTTGATACCTTTTCCCCGTCTTCTCTCACATCTTTCTCAATGGGAACATATTCTACATGTGGAACACATCCTCAGTTAAGGATCTGCTCCTTCCCCTGAAGGATATCTTTCGTCCAAAGCAGTCGAGGTATCCACTCCCCCTTCCCACCGGTTCCAATAACCGTCTCTGTCGTAAGCTTACGGGGAACATAAGAAGGGATTTCCGGGAGAAGAGTTCGAATATGGACACTGAGCATCGTTTTCTTCTAAGGAATTTTCTACGTTTCCGAGGCAACCAATATTCTGCCCCTCCTTTGTTTCCGCGTGTGTTGCGATTCTGACGTCATATTCGAGAACGGCGCTTTCGTTTGAATGGAGTCGGTTCGCGATGGGATTCATATTCAAATCGCTTTGTCGACCTCCACCGTTGAACGCTTTCCACGTGCTGCGATTCAAACTTCATCTGTGCGGGGGAAGTTCAATCTCAAAGGATCAAAATGTTTGACGACGCGAATCGAGCTAAAGGTTACTGTAGCTAAAGGTGATTGAAGCATCGAGATCACAGTGAAGCGCAATTTCATGTTTTGAATTAATAACTTATTTTTAACTCACAACTTCCGAGTGTAATATTTTATTTGTAGTGTGGGGGGATTGAAGAAGAGAAGTGGAGAAAGAGAAATAATATATATCCCCGTTCCACAAATAAATATTACTAAAAGGTTGTGAGTTTCAAGAAGTGAACAGGACTAGTTTATTTCCGTAGTATGACAAAGGTCAGTAGAAATAGTTAATGCCCAATGACAGCAGGGGCACGCGAATTGGTAAAGTCCGTGATCTTCCTTGAAGAGAACTGTTGTTTGTTAGGAGTATTAACTCACGAGTTCGGCGTCGGTAGCGAAGTCTTGATCACTATGAGCTGAGAGCGGAGACGTGATATCACACTGACGCTGGTTGAGTGCACACTGATACTAGCTGAGTGTGGTAGCGCACTGACATGAGTTGAGAGCGGTAGCGCACTCTCACGATGTGCTGACATGTATATTAAGAATCAACAGCGTAACACTCATGGTGACGGTATCGTTTGTTCATAACATACGCGATACGCCGGATTTTGACATGCGTTCTCTGAATTCATGGAGCGTATATGTAGGAGCAAGTGACTGCGGCTCCTACACGAGTACCTACTCGTGGAAGAGTGTTTGCAACGTCAACAGCCTTCTTCCGTTAAACTTCTTATCTTGTCCATCGTTCTGTTTACAAATGTCAGCAATTTTATATCACTTGTAAGTGCATGTTTGGGTATTTTGTAAAGATATGTTATATAATTATTTACTTAATTACCCATAGAAGATTCTTTATCTAGACCTCCCAAAACATGAACTCATTTATTTATGAATTTGTAATTATTTCTATTCTTAACTTCTCGGATCTTAGATTACATAAATTATTGGTTTTAGAAGCTTACAGCAGAACCCGTCAAACATATTGTGGTAACTTTCGGCCAGGCGAACTACTATTCTACCGTTCGCCCATCACAACTGTACACCATTTCCATCCAGACCGAACTGGTGGTGCAGTGGTAGACAACCCTGCGAACCAAGCAGAGGTCCTGCGTTCGATTCCCGACTCGTCACCATTTTAACCCGGCCGCAAGTCACCGCATATTCTCCCCTCGTACAGGTGGTACACGTAAGAAATATAAGAGTCGTCAAACGTGATTACTGATCAAAAAGGATCTCTCGTCATTGCGATATCAATACACAAATACTGCATTCCTCGAACTTTGGAGTTAACCATTTTTTTTTCCTGCTAAACCGGCTCCTTAATGTAAGTGATTGTTGTTTAGTTCAGATCTGAATAAATTATCTGTCATGTATGAAATGAACATCTGGGAGAAAAGAATGTTAATGCTTTCTGAATCAGTTTTATTATTTGATCTTTGAAGTCCTAGATAAGATTTCAAATACAAGAATCATTTCAGGGACATTTCTATCTGATAGAGGCCACGCCAAAGACGGTCATACATTTTATACATCTTACTTGTAGATCTATGCTAGTTTGAACTTCCATGCATATATAGTGTTATAGAGCAATCTGAAACTTGATGATTCACATTCATGAGCTCTGTAAGGCTATGTGGCAGGTAAGTAAAAATAATCAGTAGTTATTAAGAAACTATGCGGACCAAATAAAAACAAGATTTAATATTTAAATCAACATCGTCTGTTTAAAGGAATTACAGAAACTTACACTCACATATCAAAATAAGTTGTAGATGAGGTCAAAATACCTCTGTTGAAACGTTACTGTAAATTCAAGCGTGCGAGTTCATAGAATGAAAACACAAAGTAAGGAAAGCAGGATGGATAGATGAATATTTTCTTTGGTATGAATGACAATTTTTTGGCAACTACTTTGCATATAGCACATACGTTTGTACTATAATGTTAGGATAGTATACGAGAAGTTTTCAATACCCTTTTTCACTTCAATTCGTTTATTTATTAAGGTTCCTTCGACTAAATAAAGTTGTTAAAGACAACTCATTTTCACCAAGCATTGAAAAAGTAGTTTTCATGAACAGCTTTAATGTATGAATAATATTTACATTCAAAAATTAAGATACGGTAACAAAAACAATATTCTATTGAATGAAAAGAAACGGAAGATGGAAATAATTTTTTTTATTCTTTTCCGCCGAATTTTGGAAGTACTTAACTCGGTTGTGATGGTGGGTTTTAATATGCACGTTCAGTTGTTTCGAAGAGAAAAGGGAGAATAATTGTGGGAAAATTTAATTGTACATATGGTGCAGTATGGGCGATTGCATGTCTCAAGAGAAGGAAAGGATGGCGTCCGACTGAGCGAAAACGTTTCAACTTTCCCTGATGAAAAGAGAGAGAGCTGAGAAATGAAAAGCTCTTCCTCCCTGTGGATAATTACAGACCGCCCCTCACCATAAAGAGAATGAACTCAGAAAATGAAGTGATAATCATGAATTGATCCACACACTCAGTTAACTCTTGAACAATTTCGAAGGTTTTTTCATAATCAAATCAATAGTCAAAAATTTATTTCGGAGGAGACACATAATTTTTGCCCATAAAATTTTAAAATTTGTTTGTTTTTAGAACTCATGTCATGATTTAACGAACAAGTAGTACTTGTAAGCCAACATAATTTTCTGGAAATGGAAAACATTCTATGGTGAGCGATATTGCTTCATAATTCAAGTCAGAGAATGTCACCATCCAATTTTAAAAAAATATTAATTACAAATAAAATTTTAGAAAAATGATGTAGAGGCCGGTTATTTTTCATATTTTCTATTTTCTGCAGGGAGCAACCAGCTCTCTGACGAGGAAATATGTTGTGGAGTAATTTTACAACACCTTCCTTAGAATGTATGCAGTTCCGAGGAGAGCTGTTCCTGAGTATCCTTTTCAAGCAGTGTACCGGGAATCATAGTCAAGTTCTTGGACATTCCGCGAGGTATCATTCCCAGAGCCCCAATGATTATGGGACTGACATCTGTCTCCATTTTCCATATACAGCTAACCTCAATAGCAAGACCTTTGTATTTAAGGCGTTTTTCAGATTCATTGTCGGCTATATTTTTGTCACAAGGGTCAGATACATCTATTAACAGGACTGACTCTTTCTCTCTATCCCTTATAACTATACCTGGCCTGTTTGCCAAGATTGTTCTGTCCGTATGTATCTGCTGGTCGTAAAGCAAGGTACATTACCTATAGTCATCACTGGATTTGGAGCATATTCATACCATTTTTCAGGGGTAGTTGAATCTTGCAATGCCCGGCATATCTGCCAATGAACGTAGCTACAGATGTTATTTTGTCGCCTTATATATTCATCTTTAGCCAAAGTTGGACAGGCAGAGACGATGTGATCAACCGTTTTAGAGCGCTGTTCACATAAGCGGCATCTATCATCGTCTGTGGTTTTAAGAACGAACTTATCGTAGTGCCTTTCTCTCAATTGTTGTGTTATTATTATTGTTGTTGTATTTGTAAATGGGAAATGTAGGGTGCCATTAAAGCTATTGTACATGGGACAATAGGAGGTAGGAGTTGGGTGTTAGGGCTATTATTTGTAGGTGGACCGCTCAGCTGCGTTTACCAGCAACTTGGCCAATGTGAAGGGGTTGGTAGGCGTGGTCAGTAATAGTTAGAGTTATTGATACCAGGAGCAAAAGAAAGTGGATAGAAGGAAGAGGGTTCGCTTTTAAATAGTCACAACTGTATGTTCTGGGACATTAATGTTGGTAGTTACAAATATTTCTGACTCTCCCCCCCTCTCCCAGGAATTGAGCCCAGGATGACTTGATGAACAAACTCGCTAAACCTAATGGCAAATAATTCAAACATTTGCGCCGTACACTACTTGAAACATTTTTTTGGGAAACATTCTTTTGCCTCTACTCGCTCCGACGGACACAATACCTTCTCACAATTTTGGATTGTTTTCTAGCTCTATCGTTTCAGTCATATATGAAGGTAAACATTTTTACCTGAAAACTTTTATTGAGATGTTTTTTTTATTCTATTCGTTCATTGTTTGCCACATACGTTTTTAAGGAAAAATATTTATTGATAACAAATTCACAGAAGCCTTGCCACAGTGGTATTTAACTAACACCTATGATTCGGATTGTTTCAAATTATGTTTCTTCTAACTATATTTTTTACCTTAAGTTTAAAATCGAGTATGTCCGTACCATGTAGACGAGTTTGTTTGAAATTCATTAGACGTTGCGTTGGGTTTACTGGTCAGGTGGCGCCCACTCTCAGAGGACGTGCCATGGCGTGCGTCACAACATTGTGAACTCAGGCGTGACCCACTCAACTCCTGCTTCTAATTAGTCTGCAGTGAAGGTGGTTTAGAGAGCGGAAGCTTCGGAGGGACAATGGAAATTCGCTCACCAACACTTCAGCTGTACCTTCGATTCCGTTTTCAAGGCAAGATGACGCAAGTGCAGCATCACTTTAATCTCTTCTTCAGATTTCGTCTCTTATATGAGTTTTACATTTTAATCTTCATAAAGTAACATGTCTCAACTAATATCAACTAATGAAGGTGAATTATTTGGCAAAGAAAGGAATCGACTGAATTATTCGAAATTTCAAAGGACTCTTCTTTAGGATTATTGCAACAAAAATGGAAAGCGTCGTTAATACTGATGAATTACAAGGGCAGAAAAGCAATTAAAATCGGCTACCAATCAGTAAATGTGAATCTTGACTTACATGACTGTTCGCTATGAAGCTTTTCTCGTCCGTCAGAGTTCAATTGCGTTACATGAAGCGGGAAATCCGCTGAATTTATAATCTACATGACCGAATCGTAAAAGCAAAAAAGATATAAAGGCTGTGAAACTGATATAGTGAGGTCTTCACTACGCGCTACGTCAAAAAGCTGTGTAAATTGTCTTTATCTTCTGCATAGATTTGAAAATCATTCTTAATTACGTACTTTTACGATATTGAAAACTGTGTGTATTTTTGTAGGTTTCCTTCCAGGTACTTAATTTTTAAAATTAAGAAAATGAAAATTTAAATTTGTCACGAAGTAAATATATTTGGAATATTACATACGGATTTAGAATATTATATTTTAAAAAAACGAAGAACGACGAAAAAAAAGAGCTAAAAAATCCAAGTTTACGTGTGTTTTAATATCAGAATATCCAGTAATGATTGTTTTAAGTTTCTTTTCAAATCCCGGGCAACAGGATTTTTCGTAATATTTTTCCTGCATTTTTTGTTCAAAATTTCTATTTATGATTTGAATGGCACTCAGCAAAGTCAGATCCCTTCCCCCTAGATTGATATACACAGTGCGCAGCGTTGCTCAGTGAGCGGGTGACGCCCATAAGCTCTTCGGTCTATGCGACACGTTTCACAAGTAACTCCACCCAGTGAGACGATTCTGTCCCAGTTAAATCTCTTTTTTAGTTTTCTTCTTCATGTCTGGTTCTCTGCCAGAGAGTCAGGTTCTTACTTTTACGAGTAGACAACTATTTCAAGTGCGAATAGGAATATGGCTAGACATTCCTAAACGTTGCGAAAGTACAGGATCTGACAGCCAAGGCATCTTGCGATTTGTATCTAGAGATAAGAAATTTGTCAACAATGCAAAAGACATCTTTTTGAGCTCGTGACATCTCTTTGATGATGGTGACGATAATCATCCGATGCATTGACTCTTCTGCGCATTGGGCCTGTTTTTCTCCTTGGCTGACGTTTGCGATGACATTATCTTTCAATTTTCTTTTTCCATTATATTTTCTGGTCACTTATTTTTTTCAGTTTCTATTCGTAACATTTACATTCAAATTACCCATTTGCTCTGCTCTTATATACTGGATAACTGAAAAGCTATTAGTGAACCAGAAGTACTGAACCAGTTACTTAAGTCCTCGAACCAATAGCAACACCCTACCAGTCCCAAATGGACGATCATTTGCTAGTAATGCTTCACATTAATCCCTTGAAAATGGGATATTAACTAGAGTTTAACAGAGGATGAGTGGAGGCCCGTAAGATTCATCGAATCCCCGTTTCGCTCGCATAGTGATGCTAACTTATGATAATGTATGACAAAAATAAGACAGAATAAGACCAATTTTCCATATTGCGCATTTACGGCACTCATGCCTTTTGTAACATGAGACAGAGAAAGACCTAATTGCGAAGTAAGGGTACCATTTTTACTCTAATTTAAACAAGAAATCAAGAACACGTATAAAATTTCTTGAGAGCTAAGTAAATTAGTTAGCAAATACATTATCCATTATTAACGCACCGAGATAGCAATCCGGTCTCATAACGAAAATTTCATTAGCGTTCCGATTGGTAGTGGCAAACACTTATCGAAGCTGGCTGGATCATTGTAGACGTTTGATTTCACAATTCTGATTTCGAAATATAAATTAAATAATATAAATTTCCAGGTGAAGGTGTGGTGCTTAGGAAGACATATTCGGAATTGATTTGCATGATATCAAATAATATGTATGAATCTATAGAGTTCGCATCTATAAATTAATCTTCAAAAATGCAGTGTAAGCTGCGTATGACCATGTGGATGACAATTAAATAATTTACTCTCCGAAAGCAAGCAAGGGACCATCCTATCAATTCCAATCAAGGGCCCTAAGGAAGAGGTGGTCTTAACATTTCAGCATAGTCTCAAGATAAGAATAAAAGTAGTTCGGTACATGGTATTTAATAAAATTTGTATTTAACAAAAAACAAAAAAGAAAATTATTTCAGAATATGTACTATTATCAAACTATAGATTATTCAGAAAATATTGTTTATAAATCGTAACTATTAAAATAACTATAAATTCGAGACTTACTATTTCAATAGACGCCACCCCTAGGCAAGACTCTAGAGAGCCAGTATAAAAAATCAGTCTCTACCCAAAAGAGAACCGGAGAAAAACCTCGGGTCAGGATGGGAGTAAAGAAAATGAAATATTGAGCGTGATGCTTTTACATGAGAATTTCTCAACAGATAATCTTTTCCACTAAGATTTGAAAGGGACTGATAACGAATTNGGACTGATACCGAATTCAAAAGGAAAGGTGTGATCAGAACAAAGATAATTATTACTTTATTCTGAATAATTATCTTCTCTTGGGATTAACTCGGTTGGGCGGTTCTATCTCAAATGATGTGCAAATGCACTCGTTAAAGCTCTGGTGAAAGGGTGAAACGTATAGAAACGGGAACACACTGTTAACACATTTACTGCGTTCCGTGGGCAAAGCACTTACCCCGGGCGTTAAGGTCGAACTGCCACTAGGACCATTAGTTGAATGTTACTGTCGCCATTGCCACCTAGGAAGCATCCGATCGTGAGCGTTAGCCCTTTCCTTCGGAATTCCTCAACTCTACTCTCAAGAATCCATTCAAATGAAGGACGCAGAACGAAAGAATGGCGGAGGGGATGGGAGACAATCGAAGATTGATGTACGAACACAAAAGTATTAAAAAGGAATTGGTGTGAGAGTAGGGCAACGGCGGGAAATGCAGGGAAGATTGAGGAGAAACACAAAATGTAAAGAACTCAAGCGAAATGCACTTCAGGCGCTGTATGCAATCTAGTAGGACGGGAGAATGCGAGTTAAGTAAGGTTCTTGAATATGAAAAAGGTTCGCTTCGATAAATGGGAAAATTTAGATCCTTAGATATATTGAAGAAATTCAATATACATGAAAGCCACAAACATTGATAAGAAACATTTATGGTTTTGCTCGTCGTAAGAAGGCATTTTTCCGTAGATATAACCCAAAATTTATGGGCTACGAGGGATTAAGCTAAATATTATATTTGCTACTCCTGATTGTAGAATTCTCAGTTTTATTCTACGTTGAAAGTAATGGAAACAAACTTTTATTTTCAAAAATACTTTCCAATATTCTTCACGAATAATGCTATAAATATATCCGACTTTTTCTATAAACTCCAGTTACAAGTGTAATGTATTTAGGGAGAATTCAGAAAGTTCAAAATCGATTTTCTATATCTCTTCGATCCAACATCTCACACTGAAGGTTATTTTTGTAATGTTTGCTTCATGAGGGTAAATTTTATCACGTTAATTAGCAAACCTGAAATTACTAAATTGTATGTGATGAATCTAGGAAATAAAACCTTACTTCAGATATTATATTACATTGTCAACTTTTGGTTAGACATCATCGTTAATGATAAAACATTTAAAAAGCCATCTACTCTATTGATTAAATTGAATTGCAAAATTATTCAAATGCAATTGGTCATTATTACTATTCATCATCTGGTTATAATTTAAATTGCAAACGAATATGCTAATCACATCTTATTGTTGAAAATAAGTAACGTTCTTACATAATAAAGAACACCTTCTTGGGAAAGGTCGAATGAAGAGAAAAGAATTCTATAAGTAAAAGAACTTAAATTTTCGTAGAAATTGAAAGAATTACTGTTTCCACAACTTTTTTTGTGGGGTTTTACGGCTCATGTCGACATCAAAGGTCATTGGAACCCGAAAAACTTGTACAGGTAGGGAAAATGCAGTTACGCACTAGGGAGAGCCAACATGACTCTCCCCGCGTGTGGGACTCGCCGAATGATTCAACCCTACCCACTAAAAACCCTCCTGATCTACAACACACTAAAACATATCTCACAAAGTACATCAAATGGAGGGGGGGGCTAAAATGAGGGGGGCACATAACATGAGGGGGGACAAAAAATGAAGGAGGGGACAAAAAATGAGAGGAATGAGGAAAATGAAAGATACCCTAGCCTTAATAGCGTTGGGATCGAAAAGAACAAGAGGTGACCAAGGGAGGTCAAGAAAAAAGAAAGGAAGGAGCATGACACAAGTAAGTGGAAGTAATGACAGACTCAGCTCGGGGCCCCGTGTTCGCCAAACACGTACTTACTAGATGTAAGTCCCCTGGGGGGTTTTCCACAACTATTACTTATAAATAAATTTTTGTACATAAAAATAATCAGAAAAATTTATTCAAACACATCTCAAAACAATATAAAAATATTGCTATGCTTCATCGCTTTAGTTGATATAAGTGAGATAATGTGCAAAGGATAATGGGCAGATAGAGCAACCACCGAGGCATCGCGACATAGTAAAAACCTCAAACCGAATGTTAGAATTGATGACATGTTACCTATTATATGAAATATGGTTTACTTTCTCTCAATTTAATTCAATTTATTGGATATTTTTATTTTATTTACTATTTCGTTTATTCTTGATAGATTTCGTGTCTTGATAGAAAAAGTAATTTTTCATGGTATTGTCCTTTTTTGCGAACAAATGTTTGCTGCCCATCATTGAATGTTTTTACATTTAGAACTAATGATTGAATATTTTTTCTCTGACCTCATAGAGTAAAGAAGCGCAATCAATTTACCTGATTCACACAGTGTGTATTTTTACGAAGAAGAAGAAGATGGAAAACATTAACCCTGTTCAGTTGAGTTCACTCTGAAATGACGGTAAACGGAAGTCTATTGAGAAATTCCCTGCCAAAGGTCTTAGTTCAAGTCCAGTGCCCCCTGAGCACCCGCGGGGAAAGGAGGAGGGGGAGACCCACTTGTGGATGCCCATCGATCGAACTCATCGCAGTGTCCATCCTCACATCCTCGCAGCGACGTCTCCGCACTCCTCCTCGTCTGTCACAGGACTCTCATAACCTCAACCTCTCCTTTTTGCTACGAAACCAGGAGCCATTCGTTACCCGCGTTCCAGGTGATCACTAGAGTTTTAAAAACTAGTGATAAAATCACACGGAATAATCATGTACGAGTAAATTCAAAATAATAATGTGAATTAGTGAATACTAGCTAAACCCATGCGATTAAATTGCAAGGAAAATTGAATGTAATGAACATGATTATATTATGATTATATCAACGTTTATTAAGTATGACTGTTTTATTTGCATGAATAATATGGTACAACTATTTCCCCCCACCTGCATGGTCGAACGCGTCCGAGCAGTCATTTGTTAGGACTCAAGCAGTCAAGTAACATCCTTTCCTAGTCAGGTAGCATTATTTCTTAAAGTAATTTAAAATGCTGTAATCTCGAAAAGTAAATGGTGAAAGATGAAACAATGGGAAGAAGCGAACACATTTTTAATGGTCTTAAGTTCTTTACCTCATATGTGTGATTTGCTGCGTGCAGTTACGCAGAAAAGAAAACGAAGACTTCCGGGATATTTCGTATTAATGCATATAGTCCCCTTGAATAGAATTTTCTAAGGAGATGAAAAGTTTTACTAAGCAGATAGACAAAATAACATATTTCCGTCTGAGTCTCTCCACAAAGAAAGACGTCTATTTATTTACAATTTATTTATTATTTTTTAAGTGTTTTTTTGTTGCATGGATTCATTCCATCCACCCACACTTAAACCTTAAATTGTGTAGTTTTTAATAAAAATATTTTTGGAGTCGTTGGAATGTGTAGTTTCACGTACACGATATTGTTAACTCAACTAATATTTAAATCGATAACTTTCGGTCACGAGTCGGGAATCGAACCCGAGACTCCTGCTTTGATGGCAGAGGTGTTAACCACTACACC
>NNCF01125808.1:290944-312016 GCA_002313205.1 Laupala kohalensis | reverse complement strand
CGGGTTCGA
Organism: Laupala kohalensis; assembly: GCA_002313205.1. Classification (NCBI taxonomy): domain Eukaryota; kingdom Metazoa; phylum Arthropoda; class Insecta; order Orthoptera; family Trigonidiidae; genus Laupala; species Laupala kohalensis. The sequence goes on along the minus strand of NNCF01125808.1, from coordinate 312,007 downwards.
TTCCCGGTTTTTCACCTGACCGAAATATCATATATCTTCTCCACGTGTAGGGTATACGGAAGAAATATGTACATGATATTTAAGTTGTTTGAAGATATCAATTTGTTTTATAGTAACCTATAGGTTATTTTTTCACTTTTTTTAGCATGAAAACGTTTCAGGTATATCTATTCTTGAATATTCTGTGTCTCAGAGAAACAAAATGTTTTTATCTGGCTCACAATGAACGAAAAGAATGTTTTCATCAGTGCTACAACCTAGTGCGCGATAAGTTTGTACCAATTGTACCAAAGTTCCAGAGCATGACATGACGTTTTTAGACTGTGTGAAAGAAAAACTACAATGGCTACAATCTTCCATACAAGCAAGTGTGTCTCAAATTCAATGTTTGAAATGAGTTGAAAGAGTTTTATTTGCTATTTACTATAGGACTACAGTAAAACTTTGTTTTCGGGGGAATGATGGTTCGTCTGCCTATGATTTGGCCCTGAAGTTGCCGTGGGTTGTGCTTAAAACATCCTGGTATTCACTCTTAAGGCACTTGCCAGTTACGCCGTCCGTACTCTCGGCCATATTTGTGCAAATTCTAGCAATACATTCTAATGTCAGCGAAATAAAATAAAGTTTAATTTAGGTAAATTACCGCGAATACGAATATAATAAAATTAAGTCTTTTGGCAATTGGTGAGTTCGATAAGCACCGTTGTGAACCACGGATAACCAAAGGTAAGAATGAGAACAATGTACGGTCCTGGAATTATAAATGGGCCCACGAAAATATTCTAAGTCCCGCGCTCTTAGCAGTTTGTATTTGTTAGGTTTGCAATACCTCTCCCCTGCGACGAGGAAAAAGCTCCTCACCTTAAACGAGAGAAAATGTTCCAGGAGTATACGTTCATATTTACACGTATATACAGACTGAAACAACATCATATCTCTAAATACTTTACATATTTACACATCACTAAATATTGTACTTATTTGTACATAAACTGTATCTTACAGTTTTCTTCTTTTTAATTTTCCTTTCATTCTTTCCCATTCAATGTAGACGGACGCAAAATGTAGATGATCCCCTAACAGAGGTATGTTCAGCATGTAAATAGATTTATGGACAACACGACAAATAACACCGCTGCAAAAAAAAAAAAAAAAAGATTACACGCACGTTGATGTAAGGAAGAAACTCTTTTATATGAGGAATCGAAAGTAAAACAATCGGAGATAAAAACAAACATGGCGCAATGCCAGTACAAACCATGTTACGATGGGAAATCATGGGGAAAGGAAACCAATCTATTATTTCACCGTGAATGTATATGATTGGGAATAAAATGTATATTTTTGTCTTCAAAACTTCTGATTCTTTCTATGAATAGATTTTGAACAGTTTCATAATGTGTAAGAAAGATATGATTGTAACATGGTAGCGAATTTTTTAACTTTTTTGTACGTAAAGTTATTTTTTTAATATCAGAAAGAGACATCTGGTGCATGAAATAAGGTAATATTACTGTCATGATAACAATGACGTTTTCTTATTTTTGCCAGAGAAAAGAATGATTATTTCACACCCAAAATAACCTCTCAGGAAACAGATCCTTAATTCTGAATAATAAGAAATATGTATATCATACGAAGATATCAGTGGGAAATAAATAAATAAGAAATCATGTGTACAAGCATTCATTTACGTAACGTCCTTCTTTTCGTCACTATAATACTTCTCGCATTCGCAAAACTTTGCACCAATACCAATAAAAAAAACCAAGAAATGCTTCATAAATTTCTTAACTTCAGTCAATATTATTATAAGACAACCCTTCATTTATTTAATTTATAAACGACTTGCCGCGAAATATACGGCGATAAATACTTTGAATTCTGACGATTAACGTGTGATTTTATAAGCAGTTTTTGCTAACAAAATTTTAATCCATTCTTGCAGAGGTATACATTACACAATGTTTACTTGGCGAAAGTCCTACGAAACACAATCGCTGCGCACGTACTCCCTACGACCATGAAGTAATATTATAGGAGGAGGGGAAAGTAGGGTGGCACCATCTATGGGGAGTTCCGTCAACTAAATCAACAACCACGCTACGGGTGACCGGTATCAAAACTATTTGGACGTGGGGATAGCAGGTCTAGCAGTTCTTTCTGCATCTTCGTTCTACATTCATTTCGGAAATAGTTCGCTTCCTTTAGTTTTATTATTTACCTTCCAAATTCAAAGTGGTCACCCAAATTACAGTTTTGAGGGAAGGCGAAGTGCAGAAACAATAAAAACAGATATTTCAGTAATGTACATACAAAATGTATTCTAAAATTTCTGATACATATTACATCGTCTAGACATATTTCGTAACATTGTAGAACATACACAATGATATAGGGAAACTCATGCAATAACATTGGAATATATTCTATAACATTTGAAAAACATTAACAATGACATGGGGAAACATCGCGGAAAACTTGAGCACAAACAATTGTTCCTTGAGCATTTTCGTTTTATGAAGTGAAATGGCAGCAACGTTCTCACAAACTCGCTCAATTCGCGTGATCCCCACTGTTTATCATTATAAAATACAGTCACGGCCTACTTCACCTAACTAATTATTGAACCTCGCCAATTTTGGTGACTTTCTTTGATGGTATTGATGACAGATCTGGTAACACAACTTACTGCAACAGTAATTCTCTCTCTGTCGAAGACATACTACAACTAATAGAAAAGTAGTCAGCGGAGCTCCCCCAAAACGTCACTAAGGGTAAAACGACACCAATGCCCCTGAAGGTGGAGTCGCGCAACTGACCGAGTTTCCCCTCCTTTCGTTATTTTAATTCATGCCCACGACGTTAGCGCTATACTCGTATGCGAACGTAGCTTCACTTACGAATCGTTGGAAGATGCAAGTCTGAAGCCTGAAGTGAGGTTAAAAGCGAGCTAGAACCGATTCTTCGACTAGACGGTAAGCCTCTCGAGGCGAAGTCTTAAGTCGTACTGAATTTAAGGCAGTTCTAGCGTAAATGGAATTAAATCACGAAAATATCTTAAATCGGCATAAATGAATAAAGTAAATGAATAAAGTGTGATTTCAACTTGAAATACATACCTCACCAGCCATTTGAATGAAATAATTGCAATTATAATTGATGGTGAAATACATTGCGTCTTATGGAGTAAACACTTATTTACAAAATAAAACCAACTTTTGTATCACGAATGTGATGGAAGTTTATTTTGAATTGAAGTAAAATTCTCCGTGGATTTTTTCACACCACTTTTATCGGTAGATCACCGGACATCCGAGAAAGATATTTCACGTTTTCCGAGGAGAGAGGCATAAATCACGAAACCAGTTTTCTGAGCTGCCATGTTTGTACTTTATGCTCTTGTGCTTCATTTCAAACGAGTCAAGCGAGTTCCCGAATATTGTTTAAGCTATATTTTTAACTGATAGATATAAATTAAATCACGTTATTGTATCAGTATTATTCATATTGTTGTGTTTTATAACATTTAGAATGAAAATAAAGAAAACAATTATACATATCAGTGACTTGACTTACGTGGAGTGCTGGTCCCACCTTAACAAGTGGCTCCTTTTCTTGTTACACCTCGGTTTGGGGAATCGTAGCAACGGTCAATTAAATCGAAAAATGACGAGAAAAACAAAGGCTTTTTAAGAATCTTCTAGATCACAGTAAACTTCTAGTCTTAGCGAGACGAACGAACTGCGAGTATTTATAGCGCTCGCGTTTTTAAGATGTTAATATGTGACCAAGGCCTCCTGTTACGCAGTCATCGCAAAGTAAATTATATTTATTTCATATAAATTAGGGAACACAAGTTGTGAGCTTTAAACTACCTATTTGTATGTAATAATTCACACTTCAGGAAAGTAAAATACACAAGAAGATAAAAGATTACATTCCAAATTTTTCATAATTGAAAAGTAATTCTGCGAGTCCAATTGTATTATACGAACTGTGTTACGGCGGCTTCACACAAGTTTTAAATTTGTTTATTTTAAATATTTGTCACATTCGTAAAAGGAAGCTGAATGGTGGAAGGAAAGCTTGAGGGATCGAATGACCCAGATGTTGGCGAGCACTAAAGCCCCAATTTAAAATATCTGAATGTCTAAAACATAACAAAATTCTCCATAATCAACATCACTTTTCGACTTACTCATTCGGTTGGAATTTAGAAATAACGTTTCATTTTCATACAAACATAAAATTAAAAACTATACAAAACTTAGGAAGATATTCAAAGTAATATTGTATTTCTAATTGATGCCATAAAATTGCTTCATACTAATAGATATTAAAATATTAATCATCGAAGGAAAAAAAGCAATTGTGAATCAAACAATTTATGATGCTAATTATGTATTGTATTGGTGTGATGAAATAATCCCAATACAATCAAATTAACTAGTTCGTATAATCTCGCACCAAATTTGGCAAGTCTGACAAGTTAATATAACATGTACTTCTTCCACATTTTATTGATAAAATAATTAAACATTCAGTCGTATATTCGAATGAATTACGACAAATATAGATTTTTCTCTCGTCAAGTTCATCTTTACTGGTTCAATTAATGTCAATCATTTTGTAAGAGATGAAAGACATTTATTCTCTCCTGACTTTTAAGTGTTCTATTTTTTTTTCTATTCACGTTATATATTTGACATCATTGATCGATGTATCAGAATGGCGTGGTCTGTCACATCATTAAATTTGACTTTTGAATGACGCCAATTCGTTGTATTCAGTATACAATGAAGCTGGAAGCATATGTTACACAAAAACCATTGTTGTTTGATGACCTTTCCCTGATGCATAGCAGTTACAAGAAAAGGCGTGGATGTAGCATGACTCTGTGGGGAAAAGGGGACCCAAATAATAAATATAATTTCAGTTTCACGCTTATCCAAGCACCACCTCGCGTGTCGTCATAGATCACAGCACGGAAGTGCAAAGCGATGAAAACGCCTGTCCTCCCATACTGCATGTTAGGATTCGCGAATTTGATGGCTTTTGGATTTTCATATGACACTTGATGTTACTAGAAGTGGGTCTGATAAAAGATTAAACAGGCACTAAAATTCCTATCAACATACCTACTATATCCTGAATTCTCATTTATAGGAGAAATTGAAGTCATAAGTTCATTAAATTTTACATTTCATTAGGACACATTAAATTACAAATCTGATATATTAATGTTAGGGTCAAAATTTAAAATGCATTGCTTAGCTAGACTAAATAGTAATTCTAATATATTAAACACTATATGGAATATTTGATGAAACATTTCTTGTGTATTCATTCTTGTGTAACATTTCTTTTGTAGCTTTTCGTATGTATTTTTTCGATAAGTATAACTATAATTTAATGTCATTTAGTTTTATGTTTTTGTATTATCTGTGTTCGGTGCTAAGCTGTCATTCTAATTGAGGTTTTTCAGAGTTTTCCTCGATTGCTTAAGGTAAATGCCGGGATGATCCCTAGATTGCTAACCCTTAGTAAAGTATAATTTATCCTCCAATTATTGTTATTGTTATTCATGTATGTATGTTTTATGTTGTATGAATGTTTTATTGTTTTATATTATTGTATATGGATGTTGTATATTGTATATATGTAAATGGTAGTCTGGTGGAAGAGCAGGGCTGATGACTTGAGCCTCGCCACGTAATAATGGCATTTCATTATTATTATTAATGTTGTAAAGGCATAAACAACGGTCTCCCGATATCCCGTTTTTAATACAGTATGTCGAAGTTATATGAACGTAATAAACCTGAATTTAAGAGAAATTATCAAGCCAAGGTGTAACCAATGATGTAACCAAGAGGACAATTTAAGAACTTACTCCAATTCCAGTTCCATTTGTAAAATTATAACAGAAAAAGTTCTCGTCAAATTATAACAGAAAAAGTCCGTTGTTAAAAAGTAAAACGTGCCCCTTCACAGAAAAAATAGTATTTCAATTCGCGTCAATTGGTTGAGAATTTAAGGAGTGTTTACAAAAATACAANACCGTTCTTGTTGTTTTTTGCAACAACGTAAGAAATCATTCCTTTGATCACGTGAACTGAATGACGAGAGGAAAAAAAGAGATGTTTACAAAAATATGACGTTTGTAAATAAAATAAAGTGATTAATAAAAGCTGTATTGTATATATATATATATATATATATATATATATATATATATATATATATATATATATATATATATATATATATATATACAATACAGCTTTTATTAATCACTTTATTTTATTTACAAACGTCATATTTTTGTAAACATCTCTTTTTTTCCTCTCGTCATTCAGTTCACGTGATCAAAGGAATGATTTCTTACGTTGTTGCAAAAAACAACAAGAACGGTAATTGTTCATTAAATAAAAGCTCGATTGTTTTCGTCTCTTTTTAAATCATCACCTCGTCTGGAACGATATATTATTTTAGCTGATAATAAACCGATGTTATAAAAAGAGTAGTAAAATAATTTCTTTGAATTATTCACTTCATCACATTAGCTCCCTGAAAATTGCGTCGTAATCAACTGTACGTTTTGTGTCCAGGGTTTTCAAAGCATCCGTCCAAATATTCTGAATGCGCGACTATAAACCGATTACTCCGAGGTGCGTAATGCTGTTTGCTATGCGTGCGCAGATGACTTAATCCGCTCGTGGGTTGCGGCTCGTATTTGACTGATTTCCCCAGCGGCGCGCGAGATACATGTCCTTCGGGTGGTCACAAGGTTCACCGGAGGGAAAGGACAACACTCCAGACAAGAGTTCACATGCCCAAGACAATATGTCCTCATTTATCAAAGATATTGATATCCCATTAATCTCTGTAATGACATTTTTAGCGAGAAAATAATATTTCACGACGCCTGTTGAAATGGGGGTGAACATTATACTTAAAGACATTATATCATCAATGAACGATTTTTTTTAACACGTATCAATTATCTTCTAATTCTGAATTAGGCTTCTTAATAGTAGTCTAAAATATTTCAATAAATATTTGCATTTTTTGTGTTGAATGTTGTAGATTTACAAGACGAATACATATCGCCGCAAGTTTGGTCAATATCCATACTTGACGAGTAAATTCAAATTTTCTCTGGTGTCATTTCTGCGGTAGATTTTCCATGTCTTTGAACAATTTCATTGATGTCATATGATGAAGAGAATATACAATATATTTCATATAATAATTCATTCCCTACTGCACTTTTATTTTTGAATGCAATATTTAATTTTTCATTTTTTTAAATGTTACTCCATGGCTCTGAAAGCCCTTTGACATAGGTCTTACAACGATATTCAATCTCATCTGCCTTCTCTACATGTTCCATTTACACGTGTTTAGTACTATATAATATTGTATTTATTAAGCCAACTGGGAAATTATTTTTTAATCAATAAATCCCTTATTATCAACATTAATCCTAAAAAATAACAGGACAATAGGGAATGAATTCTCAAAGAAAACAAGGATTATTCAGAAAGAAAGATGTAGGGGAGTAGTACATTTTGTGCCATGTGGAGGATGTGGTAAAAGGGACATGGGTGAAACTGGACAGATTTTATTCAATACAATAAACCAACACGAGTTGGATTGCAAGAAAATAATTCCCATTTTTACCTTGGTAAAACATGCCAGCAACACGGGGCATAAATTTAAATTTGATGAGGTTGAAATATCAGATAAAGAGGTTAATGTAAGGAAAAGAAGGATTAAAGAAACGATCCACATTTTTTACTATAAAACATGTAACAAAAGCAGATGTGGAAAATCTGAGTTCAATTTTATGTAATATAATTAAAAAATGATGTATGTGTGTAAGGTAATGTATACTGTATGTAAGATATATTCTTTTTTTATATTTGTATGTAAAGAATTTTTATTGTACACTTTTTGTAAGTTATGTAAGGTTTATAGTATATATTACGTATTTTAACTGTATTCCTAACTTTTATTGAAATGTTGTGTTATTTTGTTGGTATAAAGTTTTAATTTTTAAAAGTTGGTAGTTTTGCGACATTGGTTACATATCGCAACACATAGCGAGTGAACAATTTACGGACTCGATGCTCTTTGTGCCAATTGAGTGACATCTCTTGATTGTTGAGCTTCTATGAACTATTTATTCAAACCTCATAGGTTCATTTAAAATTCACACCTTTGAGTTGAAAAAGAGTGAATGAAATGGCTGGACATAGTATGACTGACTTAATTAATAAACGAGTCTGTAATTAATAATCCTGGAATCCAAGAGGTTGCATTTCCCCACCAGAACAATTCAAAATAACTTGACATTACGTGCTATCTAATCGCACTATGTACGATCGATACACGGTCGACCTGTGACGTTACGCTATCGATCGATCCAGCGAACCAGAGCTAGAGCGCGAGTCCTTCGCGCAGCTACAAGCAAGCTTGCGATCGGCGCTCCATCTCACTATCCACAAGTCACTCGACGAGTCATCATCACTTCTCATCTGGCGCCAGCACGCGAACAGCGCGCTTCTCCCGAGCAAGCTCCGACATTTGGACACTCGCTCACTTGCCATCAGTCACCCGAGCAGTCAACAAGCAAACCACGGACGAACGACCGTTCTCACGCGTGCAGTTATCATCATCATATCATCTGGCGCCACACCACAACTTCTACAATGGTACGGTTAGGTATTCTAACCGCTCTCCACATTACCGCAGCCCACACGGATAACTTGACCGTAATCCATGCAACCGGCCCACGAGATATCACGGTCAAACCGCTCCACAGCACCGTAGCATCGTTAGGCACTGTACTCCAGCCGTATTCAACCCACATCATACACCGTGGCACCTCATCTACAATTCACTGTTTTGTATCACCTCATTACTTTCATATTTTATTCACTTTCATATCGTTAAATGTTTTTGTTGACATGTACAGAGTTCAACTCCCATTGCATCTACATTCCACATTTTTTGGTCCTTCGAACCTCATCACCTCACCCTAGATGTACAATCAATTTTTTCTCCATTAAAACTGTACAGGCAGTGTGAGTAGTTTTTTGTGGTAGAATTTAATCACGCACTTTTGTCATGATTATGATGTACATTGTGCATGTTGGGTGCGCCATTTTGTGTAAAATGTGCGAGGTCTCCATGGAGATGATAAGTAAACATGTGATTGGGTAAACTAATATTTCCATCATCTTCTTCATTGAGATATGTAATTGATTTGTTGATGTTGAAACTATGATATATAATATATGCTCATTGTTTGTATCCGCTTTTTGTTATATAACCCTGATGATGGCTAAAATAAATAGTCGAAACTTTGGCAAAATGACATAATTTTGTTATTCATTTGTTGGCCTAAATGTAAGAATAAAATTCCCAGTAATTTTTATGGCGGCTAACATTTCAAGTATGGAAGAATTAACTGAAAAATCAAAATGCTTGTATTCATATCTTCAAAATCTTGCATTAAGAAACCTGAAGTGGAGTGCGGTTTGTAAATGAAGTTGTTATGAGCTGTCCAGAAAGAGGTTTCTATTTCCAATATCCACCCACCTGGACTCCTCAAGGGATAAATAATTACAGGCGATACAGATCTTCCACTTAAACCCGACACTTAGGAACGTAGAAACCAGTTATAAGTGCTCCCAGCAAGGGAGCCGCCTATGGTTACTTATTCCCTAAATGTGACCCAGGTCGGATGAATTTTGCAAACGGATGGACTTGTAGAGTGGATGGTGCAGTGGACAGCACACCTGCAGCCGGAATGGAAACACCGAGTTCGTGGGCCGTTGACGATGCTATGTCAATTCACGATGTTTGTTTCGTAATGGCAATGAAACGCACATGAAGAGAGTTAAAAAAAACTTTAGTATGAAGGTCATTAAATATTAAAAAATGAGCAAGAACAGCCCTGTGGAATGTATACATAAATATGAAAAAATGTTTCACAAATGTGTAGAGTTATGGAATCGGAATTCAATTTGATGTTTTTATAATGAAGATATTCTTGTGCACAATTTTATTCACGTTATTTGGTTTTTGTGAGCATTTCATTCGCAAAATATTATTCCTACGCATTCATTTCATTAACAATTCAACATATACATTCTGGTAAGATTTAAAACGTTTGTTTACAACAATGATTACAATGTTCTGGAATGGTATGTACCCATCACCAATTTTCTCAGAATGTAACGACAATAGATAAAACACAAATAGGTAAGAAGAAGAAATAAATATACCAAAGGACACCAGATATTAAGATTTCTTCTAATTACTCGGGTTATTTACTAAAAAATGCTGTCTAAATAACTAGTCAAACAGAGACTAAACAATCCGTTAACAAAGGAATAACGATGAATAAGTCGAGATGGAATTTGATAAAAATGTGAGGCATCAAGAAGACCTTGAGTCTTCGGGTCTGGGATAGTGAGTTTTTTTTTCTTTATTTATTTGAACTCTCTATTTTACCCAACATAGTAATTGTGCCATTTTCATAGTCTTCAGTATTCCCATATTCTCATTTTTCATTTTAATCCTTTACCGCTACCATTTCCTCTGCAACACATTTCTATTTTCTCAATATGTTTTCATATTTCCGAAATTATTAACTTCTTTGATGTTTATTATATCATTGTTATCATATTTACTAAGTACGATTCTTGCTTTAAATATCTCAAGTATTATTTCAAAAAATCTTGTATTACCTTCTATGATAAAAAATATTATTTATTGTTATTGACAATGCTATTTCGTTTATGTCATGTGTGTCGACCATCTTCAATTATATCCCATCGCATTCGTCAGCATTCTAATATTTTCTTCATTTTTTTCATTTATTTGCTTTTTTTTGTTCCCATCGTCAGATATTACATGACTTATATGCGTAGAATTCTTCTCGTTTCTCTGATAGTTTCAATGTAGTAATTTATTCCTCTTTTGATTTACCACATGCTGTTTAGAAAGATATGTCAAATGTGTCCTTCACGTCATTCGATGGACCATGTATTAGCTTTGCATTTCATTTTCTAATATATTTGGCTCGTTCTGCTCCATAGTATTCTCACCCGTATCATATAATTTTTTTCATCCTCAATTAAGCACTGAAGTCTCTATGTTATCATTCACCCATTTGATGACGTGGCTGAAACTTCTTTCTGTTCTTGCTTGCAAACGTCACGTCCGGGTTTCGAAGTCCAATCGCAGCCACTGGTGAGCGGAGATACTCTACCTTATTATCGCGAAGCAAAGTCCAGGCATTTGTTGGCGTCGCACATTTGAAATTATCACATTCCCAATACCTCCCCCAACATTTGAGTCTTATCCCCATTTGCTCTATAAGATTTTTAAAAATCCCATTTTACAAACTTTTATTTAGCTTGCAACGTTCGAATGTATGAATATATGTGGTCCTTTTGGTTTAAAATTTGTAAGTGATTTATGGCCACATCCAAGTTTTCCGATGGAGACGACTTGTTAATTTTGGAAATGACACGATTTTTTTTTACGTGTGTTTTACAATTCAGTACATAATGGAGGTACCATAGGGTTGATCTGATTATAGAGGTGGGCACTCGAACTTTCTAGCCGCAGATCGTACTACCGTCGAATTTGGGCTCATTAATTTTGTCTAAGGAAGTAGAACATAAAGTAAACGTAAAGAAATCTTGTTTTATAATAGTATTTTATTTTAAAATAACTGTGCTAAAAAGTAAAAAATAATATTCAGTAAAATTCAAAAACAAAATATTGTAACTACACTTCCATGGATGCAAGTATTTGGAAGGTACATGAAGGTAGCTATTTTTTAAATATGAAATATACATTTTATATGCTTGCTGCATTTTATTCAGAATTTTTTAAATATTATTACTACTCATGAGATTGTCACCTCAAAATTTTAAAATTTATATTATTTTTTAAATAAAGAATAAATTATGTTTTATGGGTCTATTTATTTGTTAAATATATTATTATATTCGTCTATTGTTATTTTTCTAGACAATTCACTTCCCTTTTTTTTACATGTTCATTTATTCTTTTATTGTTCCAATAATTCGATTTATATCGAATTTCTTGTTGATTTTGGTGTATACTGGTACATACAAATGAGAAGAAGAAGAAAGAGAGAGTGGACGGGACAGTTTGGTTTTGGACGCTCAAGTAGCGAGTCGGTTCGTGAACGTTGAAGAATCAAGTTCATGTGCATTATTTTCTTTTGTGAACTATGTGATGGGAATTTTTTTAAGAGACCGATAAATAAATAGTCATAATATGAATGGGGACAGATTTGCTCAGGATCAGGGGAGAACTAGTGAGAAGTGGGCGAGGTGGATGACTCTGCTGCGCGAAACATTGCCTGAGGAGCGGTGTGTCGGCCGCCAAGCTCCATGCACGTGAGCGCGCAGTTTTTGCGTCAGGGTCAACCGTGCTAGCGCATGCAGCTGTCTACTATCTAGGGGAGAAAGTTACCCTTCAGAACTCATAGAGTAAAGTGAACAGTAGTTTTAATTATACTTAGTAGTACGAATTCTTTTTGGGGGTTTATTTGTCTCCATTCACATTAAGGGGAATTCTTGCGATTAGTTTTAAAGATTTTTTTGTGGCGAAGTTAATTATTAAATTCATAGAATCAAGTGCATGAACGTTATTTTCTTTGTGACTGTACATTTTAAATGATCAATAAGTAAGAACAGCCACAATATTAACTTCTCTGTAACTTATAACAACTCGTGATTTCTATTAATTACTTTAATAGATTTAATCAGTGAAACCGCAATACAATTTTAGATATATTAATTTGCGTGTAAATTTCAACTTAAAATAAATTAATCATACAATAATTTCACTAAGTATAAACAAACTATCAATTATACAATTTCTAATCATGTTTGCACTATAATTAGAAATATAATTGTATAAGCTTATTCAAATTGATTTAGTCATTTAATTTCGCATAGTATACACGGAGGGAATATATTTCAGGAAAGAGATTTCTGATTTCCGACTAATAATTCTGAGTTTAATCTCGTAATTAGATTGTTGCGTTGATCCTCCGATCATAAATTAAACGCAACCATTTCAATTTGTCTTTTTTACCTCCCTTCTTTCCAACCGTGAATTTCATTCCATCTATTTTTACTGCTTAACATAGCGATCAGTTATAAAAGTAAAATTAATTGAAATACGTTATTTAAAATATTTTATTCGAATAAATTGTTGGAAATCTGTAAGAGCGAATGATATTTTTCATTGATTTTTTTTCCTTTCAGGTTGGAAAGAAAAATATTCTAAAAACACCGTACATTATTTTTTTAAAGTATTCTTTGCTATATTATTAACCGTTGAGATAATTTTAATTCTAAAATAATATGAGTAAAAAGTGTAATTCTGCTTTATAAGTCGAATCCGGCGTCTATGAAATATTTTTATCCTAAACATTTGATCGGGTTTAATTAGTAAACGACCCTCATAAGGAACTGTGCACAATAAATTCATTAAATATTTTATTGATGGATACACTTTGCTTTTGATAGCGAGGAGTGTAGTTCAACAGAATGCTAACTATAATAACTGCATACTATCAGAAGGTATAGAGGGTAAAGATGTAAAAATCTTAATCCTTTTTCATGTCAAATCACCCGGGAAGTTAATTAACTTCTGGAAAATTCAGTACGAGAGAAGAATGTGGAAAGAAAGAGGCAGCCGACAAGTCTGTGTAGTTGACACACTCACTTTGTTATAAAATGAAATAAACTATTCTATAATTTTGTGCTAATTATGTGTGCGCTAAATAATAATATCGTGGAAAGGACTGGATGGAAAAAGGAGATCTCGGTAAAATATATAAATTCAAGATTCAACCCAGAAAATTTGAATATGTACAAGTATAAAAGGCTAAAAAAATGCATTTCTTTTAAATGGAAACATTTTGAGTCAAAAAACAATTGATATAGATGGAAAACGTTGCATGGTTCTAAATACCTGCGCCTTTGATAGTTATTGCTAGCTGAAATGGAAACTTCCTTCTCTACTGCTTTGCTGGACACTAGCACCGAATTTCTGTCTCTGATAAAGTGTGTGGCAAAGAAAGGTGTCGCGGCTCGTGCGGACGGTATCCGTGCGAAATTGCTATATCGCCTAAGATCCACAGTGTGCAATGAGCAACCAGTCACTTGCAGGGACATTGTATGTCGATGAAGTTGCAACTTAAATTTTTCAAGATATGCCATGCATGAAAACAGTTTCTGACTGCCCAACTGGATGATATTTGGTTGAAAGTAACATGGTGGATATTGAAATTCCTTATTCACTTTTATAGGGAAACAAATATGAATTGGTCTTCAATCTTGTCCAGATCACTAAAAATAAGACCCTGTGAAAAATGCGGGAAAACTATTTCCGCAAAAAACATTGTGACAGGTAACGTGATTTTTGAAAGAATCATCGAAGAATTAAGTGTTCTCTCGTCCAAATATAAAAGTCTTTTGTTTTAGGTGGTTTCATTTACATTATTGTAAATATCGACCTACGGACAAAAATGAAATAAGATGAGAAGAAATTGATGTGCGCCTAAAACTGCAGGAGATGTCAAACAAATCCTTCCATCTTATTGGTATTGTGGATTTCCAAAATCCCAGAACATCGCGTCACTTGACTGAAGCAACCATCGATCATTATAGGGGAATAGGTCGAAGACCGTACAACTTGTGGCTATTAATGGATGACTGTTCTCTGAACTGCAAGACAATTAGAAAAAGACACTGAGGTGTTTGGTACATAGAAGTTTGTAAATATTTCATAATTTGGTCGCACATCTTAACAGTACTGTAAAAAGCGAAAAATACATAGTAACAAGTACAAATTACCTGAATATTATTTAATATTATTTCAACCCTCCACACTGTCCTTTTGGTTCAACAAAACCTGAAGTTAAGGCAATTAAAAAGGAATGGATTTTAAGAATTTATTTTGTTAAAGCGATGAGAAACATAATATAAAGGTAACACACTTTCACTTAAGTTTTTTTTTTACTTACTCTGTATAGAATATATACACTTTGTCACTTGGCTGATTGCTATTTTCTTAAACACAGCATCGGTTTTGGATATTTTTGGTCCCTTAACATCCTGTTGTGTCCAGCTTCCTAGGATATATAGCAGACAATTTTAGGGACAATAGTATAGAAAAATGAAATATACTAACACCCATTTTCCACAAAAAAATCATATTGTTTTATAAGTATCTCTAACATTTGAAGAATTGAATTTTGGTTTCGCTATCAAATGGAAGAAGATGGATTTATAACGTCATTTTGTTTTTATTCTGGAAGGACCTAATTCGTTTTATTTGTGACAATAATTTAAAAGATGAGAATTTGAGGTTTCTTTTGAATTTAGATCTTTGTAATTTCTGTACATACTACGTCGTAACTGACCGAGACGTTCATCAACTCAGAGAATAAGTAATAGAGCAATAAACGTCTTGACGGGTTGTTGCTTTTGTACAGCAGAATATAGATAAAAACCAACAACAAATATTTCGAAATCTCTAATATGCATGCTTTGTTATTATATTTGTATTTTCAAGTGCTGGTGGAAAATATCTTCTAGGTTGGTCTTTTTGGCGCCATTTTATAATGCAGAAAATGGTATTTGGAATATACCATTCAAACCCGGAAAAAATTAAAAATTGGAATAATTAATGTCAGATTCATAATTTTTTTGAATCTACGAATAATAAGGGTATCTAACTAAAGAAAAATCAAAATATTTTAAAATATGTTCTTATCGTATAATTAATTAGCAACACACCGTTTACATTTGTAGGTATATTTGTGTTTACANTTTACATTTGTAGGTATATTTGTATTCACAGGTTAACATTTACTACCATGAATGGAATATAAATATGGGATTGTAGTGTCTAGTGAAATCATACGTATATTTCATATACTAAGCCACTCTAAGACGGCGACGAAGGTTTGTAAGCGTTCCAGTATTCTTTGTCCAACCCTGCGGACTACCAGCTGTATCACCTCAGCATGACCTTCCGCACCGCCGGTAGATGCGTTCAATTGGGTGTAAGTTAAACTGTGCCCGGGTGCAAATTTTTACAGTTTTCCGAAGAAAAGAGTTATTTTATGGCGCACGCAATGAGCACATAATTAGCATAGGACTTTTAATCATTCCTTCATAGGTGGGGGTGCAAGATGAACGTTTTGCTAGCACCCCCACTCTTGTCATCCATTTTTTTTTTTCCGAAAGGGTACAGGATTATTCATTAGCGGACGAAATTAGCGCAAAATTATAGTATAGTTTATTTCATTTTATAACAGTGAGAGTGCCAACTACACAGACCTACAGCAGACGCCATTTGACTGACATTCTTCTGACGAAATAATTGCTTCGCACCATTTCCGTGTGTACCCATTATCTCTCCTATTGCTTTCTCGGAACTCCACAAAAGTCTGGAATCGATACTCTGTATCAATACAGTTCATTCATCAGACGTGTGTCATTGCAATTTCACATGTTGAAGGAAAGGAAGCTCATCACACTTTATCAGAGTTATCCGTATCAGGCGGTGAGTGGGTGGTATTGAGGAATACACTGAACAGCACTGAAAGCAGACACGTAAAATTGTTCACAAATGACATACGCCTACAACAACATGAAAAAGTTAATAATGAGGTGTGATTTGAGAAAAACCAATAGCGAGCAAAATGTAAATCACTATTTGAATGAAATTAATTTTCCAAATTTCTATTCAGTTGTAGTATTTCAAATGATAATTTGGAAGTATTTCTGAGGAAGGTGCGGAGATTTAAAAATATTAACAAAACGGAAGGTACTCTACCCATTCAGCTACGCAATGTCAAGAAATAAGCAAACAATACATTCGAAATTAAAAGTAAGACGTAAAATATTGATTCACCATAATTACGACGTGATTCTAATACCTTAGCTGTGTTTCCCAACCTTTTTTATGCTATGCCCCACATAAGCCTTTGTAAAATTCTTATGCCCCCCCTAACATATACATAATTTTTAATATTCAAAAATTGAAACGCTCACTAAAGAAACTTGAATGATATGTTTCAGAAAGAAATCACTAGGAAATTATTGAGCAAATACAGTAAGTAAATTTTCAAAACATAATGGAGAACTGAAATTCAAGAACAAAATAATTTTACTGAAAGCTTTTTCTATGTTAGTTTAATTATTAGTAATTATTATTTTTATTTATTTTTATGTGAGTTCATTGTGCTTGATGCTTGCTGCAAAGAGATTTTATGCCAGGTTCAATTTAGTTAACTTTAGTCTCAAGTCTCCCTGTTTTTCTAAATATGAAGATGGAAACGTTAACAATAGTTCTCTGGCACATTTGGTATTTTATTTCGGTCTCCTCACAAATACATGCCATCGCTACTTTTATATTAAATAACTCTTTAATTGACTCATCATTTTGCATTTCTTGATACTCCATATTTAAAATATCTGACAAAATCCATTAACATTGGCTGCATCATCCAAATTGGGAAATCAATTTGTTTCAAATTAGAAATGTGTGTTACTTTTAAATCAGTCGATAAAATTTTCAGAATATCGACAATAAGTGATACAGGTATCAGTCACTTGACATTTTTTGGAGCCAATTAAACTTTTCAAAATTTGTTGTAAATATATGTCTGACATAATTCAATAAAGTAATGAAACCAAATATCTTTGCCTTTGCACGAACAAGAGTTTTTTATTTCTTCCTTTTTTTCTTGGGGTTAAGTCAAAAAACGTCAAGGTCATTAGAGTCCTTATTTGTTCCTTGAGGATATCTATTTAATATATTTAATTTTTAAAAGACATTGGCTAAATAACTCACAAATGCCTTACCATCGTCCGTTAACAGATTTTTCATTTCAGGTTTGTGGCTTAAAAACAACAACTCAGTGTATCAAATAGTTCCATACATTTTTCAAGCAGTTCCCCTTCGAGAGCCATCTTACTCCTGTGGAAACAACTCTCGCATGGTCTTCACTTTTTCACGAAATAACTTGAAGAGACGTTCACATTTGGCACTAGCTTTAATAGCGTTGATACACTAACTAAATTTAACTAAACTTGGTTGTGGAGCAAAAGTATCTGGCGTATGATGAGTGATGGAGAAAGCGATGACGGCAGCTGTGCGGAAACGTCCAGACACTGAAACTAAATATAAGTAAATTGAGTCCGGCTAGATACCATAATTTAGGAAAAAACTCACACCCGTGTGCACAACATTAGAGTACATAATTTCTCATTAAAGCTGTATTAACTGCGGACAATTTTTCATAGCTCGATTCTCGCCTCCTGGAAAAGGGAGGGAGGATACAATCATGTGACAACTAAAGCTGATAGTCACCACTTTGAGAAACTACTCGTAGAATTTTCCGAAAATATGAGAAATGCTTATTATAATTATTTCCACCCCTGACGGTTCTTTCTTGATTAAGATCCCTAAGTCAGGCGAGAATCTGAGCGTACAAGATATCAAACCGAGGCCAGCGTAAATTCTTATAGTTGTCTTACAGTGGAGATAAAAAGGCGGATTGCTTGTGTATTTATGTGTACAATCTTGACGCAGATGCCTTTAGCGCACAAACGCAAATTCAAATATCTATTTAAGAAAGTGACATACATACATAGTTTACATAAAAAATACATATGTTCATTAATTATACCGTGGGGCGTCGGTTGTGTTTCCTTTTCTTCCTCTCGTCGAGTGTACTGAAGAAAAGAAAACCGCGAGACACAAACAGTGGTTTATGAGAAATTATGCTCTCAAGGGCCTAGAACGTTGCTGGCGGTTCTCTTTTCTTTAAGGTCTCTTAAGTAACGTTTCTTTGCTTCGAGAAATTTAGAAGACTTTACTTAACTTCAGAAAAAAAAATCATGAATGGAAATGCACTGTTTATTTGTTTATTTTATATTAGTTGCTGTAAATTACTTTCTTGTCCTCCGTGCTCTTAGGCTGTTCGTAACATCTCTCTAGACAAATTATATATCTATTTTTTTATTCATTGTCAGCATAATAAATGTTGGTACAGAGCTTGTGCACAGTGTAGCCAACACTTTTACGTTACCATGGTCCATAGGTGTAACTCGCGTTATGTTGGCAGGACATTCCAATTTCTGAAAACAAATCTGTCGCCAATATCAGCCATCAATTCAATGCACTTGCTATTCTTTTGCCTCTGCATCGAGCGTGTGGAACAAATATTACTTTGTGTCGCTTTTGTCATTACTATAAACATTTATTTGGATAACTTGAATTCGTAAAAGTTGGCAATTCGTGTTACGCAGCCATGTTGCATAATTTTCTGTTGCACAGTTACATGACTTGGAGTATAGTTTCACCCGCGAACGGTTGACAGTCGCAGTTACACCATCGGATAAGAGGAGATGGCCTGATTCCGCAAACCAATCGGAACGATAGAGCCCACTGTCGTCTTTTTACATGAACAAAGCTTTTGAAGAAACCTGGTTCTGGCGATCACGTGACCTCGAATAGACCCTGGTCTGTGTGGATTCAGTTATTTCAGGAACCACAGGAGACGAGTATGACGATAGTGAAGATACACAATGTTTCAATTTAATTTCTTCTGCAGGGACAGATTGAAAGATGATATATTTTTGAAGTGATTGGTGGTTAAGAATAATTTCCCACGAGAATCAAAGAGAAGAGTGTGGCTTCTCAGAGGAGTAGCAGAGGGAATCAGTAATACCAACTACGCTCATCCAAAGACCTCTCCCTCGGGACACGGAAGCAGCACATGTCAAGCACAGGACTTGATTAGTGGTTCCGCCGCCAGAGGCGCCTTTGTCGCGACATCTCTGAAGCCTTCTAGTGCACTGAGGAAAGAGTGTTTCCAAGGGTTTCCTCTCAAGGGATTCAGATCTCATGAAAGGAATGAACTTGACTTTGAATTACGAAAATAATATCACTTAATATACAATTTTCCCTTCAATCATTTACATCTGCTGTTGTTAACTATTAGATATGTTTACGATAGAGAATGCAATAATGTTTCTATTCTAAATAAAATTAATGATCGGTGCAAACTCCTTTGATGAAGGAAAACTTATGTTCTCTGAAGCAGTCCTTCCTCTTATTCGGATAAATTACTTCCAGAAATAATCACTAGGAATATTCCAAACGTTCACAAAGATATTCTGACGTTTTTGGGTTACAAAAATGAACAAATATTAACGTTGAGGAGATTTCTTTTCAAACACATTAGCGCATAATTTATAACTTCATCGGACAGAAATGTATAAAAATCCAGAGGTCCAAATTTCCTGCCAAGTGATTGCTGATTTAAATGACAATCTTGTCATTTTGGCACATGCATCCTGACCGAGAAGTACGTGGTTATGCGTGCCAGACTCCAGGGTATATTTAACTAGCACAATGTTCACTACGAGACCTAAGCGAGGACTGATTTAATTAAGCAATCATAAACACACATAGCAACAAAAAGTAGGGAGTAACTGCAATAATCAAACAAATGATTATCTATAAATATTAACGAAATTCTGAGAGAATTCTACAAATTACAACTCTTGTATACTAATCGCGATCTTTCTAGACGTCAATGTGTATTGGTCAGACTGCAGCTAAACAGTCAAATGAGACAGTAAAAAAAATTCGACAAATCTAAACAGATATGAAAATTTGTGGTCTTCATGTGCGTGCAATACCTTTTAAGATACTCAGGGTGCCAAAAGGAGCAATGATACCAACACTCCTTTATCAGCTAAGAATTTTTAATTAATTTTTTTCCTAAATTAATAAATATTTTAGTCAAATATACCAACATAGAAATTTACAATTGCAGCGACGTCATTCCATAATACGTTGACATCTGCAAAGTCGTACGATCGTTGAGAAGCGACGCTGTAACGACGGTACGAACGCGTGCGCACGAAAGGGGGGGGCTGTACACATGGGGCCAGTGAACAACTGCTT
>NNCF01125808.1:264763-287297 GCA_002313205.1 Laupala kohalensis | reverse complement strand
AAATATACGCAACGGGAAATATGTGGACTAACTACGTTCACTAAGATTCGTAATGCGTAACACAATTTGCTTAATTGGGAATTAAGGTTGTCAACGTGACAATTCCATTTGAGGTTGTCTTGAATATGGACACCGAAGAATTTTGTATCCGTAACAGTTTTTAATTGTGTTCCGTTTAAAGAAAGAGAAACTTGGGGTACAGATTTTGTATTACTATTGTGAAATGACATAGACACTGTTTTGTCAGTGTTTACAATGAGACGATTTGCATGGAACCAAGTCGAAAGGTTAGACAAAACTTTTTGAGCGTTGACGTGTTTACATAGTAAATTAGTCATCAGCAAAAAGAACCACATTGCAATATAATGCGGAGGATGACATGTCGTTCATATACAATAAAAAGAGTATAGGGCCGAGAATTGAACCTTGGGGTACTCTTTGATTCTGAAAGACAACGCTGAAGTATTTTATTTTTAGTGTAGGATATTTCGACCTGTTGATATCTATCTTTTATATAAGAAGTTAGCCATTGATGTGGAAGTCCACGAATGACTATTGGAAAGGATAATTCCATGATCGATGACATCGAATGCTTTGGATAAGTCAAGAAAAACACCCTGAGGATTTTCTCCACTGTCTAGAGATGTGGTAACATCGTTTAAGAAGGAAAATATGGCGCTTGTAGTGGAAAAGGATTTCCTAAAACCGTGTTGATCGTCAGAGAGAATGTTATATTTTGATAAAAAATCTAGAAGACGCTTATAGAACAATTTTTCTAGGATTTTTGAGAAAGTGGGTAGTAGAGATATTGGTCGGTAATTTCCAATATTAAGTTTGTTTCCTTTCTTGTGTAAAGGTTTCACTTTAGCTCTCTTAAATATATTGGGAAACACCCCTTCCGATAAAGAACTATTAAAAATATTTACGAGTGGATTTAATATAGCGTGGGACGAAGATTTAACAATAAACTCAGGTATATCATCTATGCCTCGTGAAAATTTGTTTTTTAAGGAGCTGATGATTCCCATGACTTCACTGGCGTTAGTTTCGGAAGTGAACATAGAATTGGGTATGTGGGTGGTAATAATTGGAGGACATTGATTTGGATATATTGAGTTCGTTATTTTACCAACTTCTGAGAAGTGAGAATTAAACAAACTTGCGATGTCCTGAGGATTTGACACGATCTTGCCATCGTTTAGTAAAGAAACATTTTCTTCGCGATTTTCAGAAGTTGACGTGTAATTGTTAACAATATTCCACATGGCTTTCATCCGGTTGTTCGATTTTAGTATATGCCTGTCGTTTTCCATAACTTTAGCTGCATAGACTACTTTTCGGAGAATAGTCTTATATTTACGAAAATAATTATGGAATTCGGGTGGTTGGTTATAGCGTTTTGAAAGATAATATAAACGGCGTTTGTTTTTTGAAGAAATTCTTATCCCTAGGGTGATCCATCTATTGTATTTTTTTGTGTTAATTAACTTGCGTTTTATGGGAAAACTAGAGTTGTAATGTTTTAGGAATATTGAGATAAATACATTGAATTTGTCGTCGGTGTTTTGGCAATTGTAAACATCTTTCCATGTTTCTTCACGCAAATAATTTATAAATATGGATTTATTTATGTCATTAAACTCTCTTGTAAATTTGTAAAGGATTTTAAGTGGTTTTAGTTTATTATTAATAGTGAATACTTGAGCAAGATGATCGCTGTATCCGTCGATAAACACTTCAGAGAGATACGAGTTTCCATTGTTGACTATAATTTGATCTCGCAATGTTTGAGATGAGCCGGAGAGACGAGTGGGGTCGTTTATCGTAGTAATCAGGTTGAAGGAGTCGATAAGATTCTTGAATCGATTAATTGGTGAATGTGGAGAGTCGGATGTACTCAGGAAATCGATGCAGAAATCACCACATATGACGATAGGTTTAGTAGATTTATATGTAATATGTTTTAAAACAACTTCGAAGTTCCGAAAAAATATGTCAACATCTGATTGAGGAGGTCTATAAATACACAAAACAACAATACCGGTGTCGGTCAGTTCAACTGCAGAAATTTCGAACACACTATCTACGCAGAAGTTCTCGTAGCCTGTCAGTGGAGAAGATAAAATATCATTACGAACGTAGATACACGTACCTCCGTGGGGATTTTTGCCTTTAAAATTTTGCCGACAGTAAGAACTTGCTAAATAATAATTAGAAATAGCAGTATCGTTGATGTTGTTAGTTGAAAGCCAATGTTCTGTGAGGCATGGCAAATAGAATGGATTTACGTGTACCAGAATTTCAATGTCTGTCAATTTGTTTGAAAGGGATTGGACATTATGATGAAATATGATTATTTTATTTACGCAAAGAGTGTGTGATTCACGACAAATGGAATCGACGTTAGATTGTGGGGAGAAATTTGAATTTGGTACGGCTTCTAGTTCCGGATGAAGCCCGCACACTGCATCCGAACACGATTGTCACCTTCGTATACCACATCATACTCCTGAGCGCAAGTTGTAACTGTGTATGGGGGCGACAGGAGATGTGGATGAAGGAATAGATGAAGACGTAGGAGATGAGGAAGCAGTAGGTGAAAGAACGGGGACAGGAGAAGAAATGGGTGTGGAGATAGGAAGAGGAAATGGTGATGAGGTAGGAGCAGAGGGAGGTGGAGGAGATGAGGTAGAAGTAGAGGGAGGTGGAGGAGGAGATGAGGTACGTGCAGGAGGAGGTAATGGAGGAGGTGGATGATGTGAGGTCAGATGTGAAGCTAGGAGAGAACCGAAGTGCTGTTTCCCAGACGGTCTCAGGTGTAAACCGTGCTGGGTAAAGTCCTTGGCAGTCAGGTGTGTTTGCAAATCAAAAAATGTGATTTTTGTGTCTGCCAGGTGATGTTTTAGGGAGATGTTTGCCAGGTTAATTTCGTGGTTTATTTGGGGGAACGTTGAAACGTGGAGGCAGGCTACAGAGTACTATGTTTGTGTGCTGAGAGGCCATTTTTAGTTTTTGTAATTGTTCAGACGCGTTGAAATGACCACCCAAGTTAATATCTTTCTTCTTAAGTTCATATCGTGATAAATAATAATTATTACTTTAGAGTTGAATATACATTAAGTGTCTTAAAAAATTCCTAAAGTTGTTTACTTTAATACTGAAAGGTGGTAATATAATTCCGCAGTTTTGTAGAGGAACACAAGAACAGTTTCAGACAGTCAAGCTTTAGCTGAGCTATTTTGCACGATTTTTTGCGGTTTACTCATAAATCAGCGTCATTAAAGAATCATCAGTAGTCCAGACAACAAAAAGAATCATTTTTCATAAAATATGTGATTTCACTATGGAGTATTCGGTGACGATGTATTAATATTATAACTTTCACTATTCACATAGGAACAACACGAGTTCATTGTGCCATATCACGCGCTAATATGCCCTTAAGACGACGCGTCTCGGTCGTTTATGAAGAGAGTCATTGCCTCCTTCTATTTCAATAGGTTCTAAACCCATTTCCATCTCTTTCCCACACTAGGCGTTTGGTTTTGCTGAGAGAACTATCCCAGTCTACGCCAATCTCAGAAGGTATTATCTCTACCATCGGTGTAATTTGTGATAACATTGTTCGAGTTCATTGTACTCCCTAACACCACAGAGGCTCTCGAAGCGTGTCAAGGTGAGTTAAACCCTTCAGCACCAGAGCGCAGCATTGTCGCTTCCACTTCGTCTACCGTATGAGAGTATGAACCCCACTAATTGCCAACGATCGTCACGCCGAGGCGTAAATTGCAGTGATATATCCATTCCGGACAATGGCAAGTCAGACGCTACAAAACACAGCGCGTCAATTAAGTCGCACAACCCATTACCAAACCGGTAGGAAAAGAAAATGAAAAGTACATATGATCATCATGTATACAAAACTTTTTCTTCATGTTTTGTCCTCGTACGTATTCGAATATTTGAAAGCTTCTTTGGATTCCCATAATTTTTTAGAAATATACGACTCGCATCTCCATGTGTTATTCGGGAAAAGCACTGAATTAAACTTCAGGTTTTCTGCTGATCAACTCCTCTGATCTGTATTGTAAGTAAATGCAACTATGTGTTCTGCGTGATACTATGGGTATAATTAAGGACAAACCATATATTTATCAATATTTTTCTTGGATGGTTGGTGAACAATTTCAAAATTAGTAATTCTGAACTTACCCTGATATACCGAAACGTTGGCAAGTTTTTGTGACCTAATTCCAAGAAATTTACTGTTAAATGAATATTTTATTTTCTATTGAAGTGCAGATTATTTTTAAAATATGTCATAGTATATTTACCCTCACTTATTTAAAATTGTTATTTCTACAGAATGTGAAGCAAGACTATGAAATACGTAATATCTTGAATAAAATAAATCATAAATAATCTATAAAAGTTCAACATGATACAGAATATCTCTGAATTTCTGTTTCATGACTTCGTAGGCATATTCAGCGAATATTTGGAAATTGCACAATGGAATATGCTGAGTAGCTTTTAGCTGGATTGAATACTTTACTTTTAATTTATATTCTCTCTTCATGTTTCTCATTCTATCGATGGATTTCTCTTCGTCCATGAGATTATAATATCAGCGCAGCTCTTCGCGGCACTTACATCACAGGGAGTGTTTTACCTCCCTCAATCATGGAGTTAGGAATCTCGTTGTGACTGTTGACCTACTCTCCCGATTACACTCTCGTGGATTAGTTGTTTGGACGGGGCGTGATCGTATGTTACATTACAAAGCTCTCCTGCAAATCAGGTAAAATGCTCCCCATGTCGGCACTGCTCAACTGTATGTTCTGAATTCAAATGGGTGATGTTTGCCAAATCCTCGGGTTTATTTATGACTCTCGGATACTTCACGTTTCCAGATAATAAGTGTTCTAACTTTTTTGAATCATCCTAGATGAGTAAATGAAGCATCACAAGCAAGATGTAAAACATCATCAATTCATTAGTATTATTAATATTTTATGACATACACCTTTGCGTTTCCAAATATATGTAAATTGCTTTTATCCATTAGCCATGTATGAAATGAGACGCAACCATCAATTACTGAAAGCATATTTCTTAAGCTTATTCTTAATCTTTTTTAATATTTACATACAGTACTTATATATACATATATTAATATTTATATATTCATTTTAACATATTTATATTTACATTATTGAATTTACATATATAAATATTTACATTTTTTACGTAAATTGTTGCTTATCTTGATGAACAACTTTTTTGACGAAATTTCAGGATTGTTCCAATTTTTGGTTAAAAATGGAACTTTCAAATATGTAAACAAATTGTTATTTTATTAAAAAGAATATTTTATAACAATTGAGTGTAATTATGCTTGTTTGATGTCAAAAGTCATTGTCTAACTTTACCACAATAAACCCAGAAAGTGTCCAAGGAGTTCACGGAGGGTATAGCTCCGCAATTACTTGGTCTCGACACTAGATGAAGGAGATATGGTCAGCATCTCGTTCCGGCCGGTTTGACCTCAGGGTAGACCCGGCACTTATTATACAGCAGACTGAGTCGACCTGGGAGTCATTTGTTGGACAGATTGTTAACAAACCATGAAAATTTCAACTCATACTCACATAAAAGAAAAATAAGAGGTGAAGCAGAGTGCTTATGAGGAAGAGGAGACAAAGAAAGTGAGTACATAGGACAAAGGGCATAAGATAAATGATAAATAAATAAAAATAAATAGCTAACTACATAAGTAAAATGAAGAGCAAAGAAAATTTTAATACGGAAAACAAATATTACTGTATAAGTAACTAAGAGACATGTGAAGAGAATACAGAGAATGTGAGAGACACAATAAAGCAGGATGACGAGAGACGCTGAGACGTGATGAAATTGAAGATGGACGCGGAATTCTTTTTTGAACGGAGCCTTGTAATGACTGCGTTAATAGAAAAGACGGTCATGTAACCAGAAACCAAAATAAACTGAAAAAAGAAACTGGATGAGGTGTGATGGAAAATACCCATCTCACCGGGTATTGAACCCCGGTCATCCAGCCACTGCCCATTGATCCATACTAACTTCTCTTGTTTGTTGTAATGATTCTAAATATACCATCTTACGAGTACAAAATGAATCTTCACAAAAAAACACTAATTATTATACACAAGTGCTGGGTAAAATTTAGAAATAGCTTACGGTTCCTTTTATGCAATTTACGGGAGCGGGAGGGCGCTCTTTGCCAGACGAATCGAGATGCAACGACCGCAACGTGTGAAGTAACCGCCCCAAAGTTACAAATATACAAACAAAATCTTATTTTCATATATCTCATAATTATTATCTAAATTAATTTAAAAAATACGTAAAAATAAAATTACAAAAGTTAAAACAATTTTCCTCTGGTTTAAAAATTGTAAATGATAAAGCTTTTACTTAATTTTCCTTTAAGAAAAATAATTCAAAGGATAATAACCGAAACATATTGAGAAGTTCTTTACATGTTTTGACAGATTGACAAGATTGACAATAAACAAATAACTACAGAATAAAGTTATATCCCAGCATATTACATTCTACAACTTTTCTAAATTCCAAAAACAATTTTGATGTTCCAAAAGTTTTCTGGGGAACGTTTTTGAATAATTTATATCTACATAGAATGTGTATCATTCAGTCAATTTCCTCTACAAATTTTGGTATAAATACGAAACGGTTCGATCGTTTACGGCCGGCTGAAAATTGCGACGGACCGGGACTCGAACCCGGGACCTCCTGCTCCAAAAGCCCATACACTACATTCACCTGGCTCAGGGATTCGAGGCGTGAGGTGCAGTGGTAGTACACCAGTGGCCAAAACTGGATGTCCCGAGTTCGAGTCGCTGTCCATCGCAATTTTCACCTGGCCGTAGGCGCTGCTGCGAACTTTCCTCCGAGTAGGTTCTAGAAAGTTGTGAGTTCACGAAAAGATTGGTTCCCAACGTTTTTTTTCACACCTCCTTTATATCATTGCAGGAGGAGAATTTTTAAAATTCACGAAAGTTTTATTTTTTAAGATTTTTCGAAAACGTTTTCGTATAAACATAAATATTTCAGTTCATCCTTGCTTAGAGAATGATATATTGTTTTCGAAACACGTCGGTAAAATTATCCCCAGAATATAGACGTAGGATGAGTTTTTTTTGAAAGGACTCTGAGAGAAAGAGTGCTAAAGAGCTTTAGGTACTGCACAAGAAACATTTTCTGAGAACAAAGAAATTGCGGTCTCCTTTGGATGTAAAATATTTACCCTTGCGACAGATGGGTGAACACGCTCACTGCAATATCGTCCGCGTTCTCCCTCGCAGCGCTGCGTGTTGTGCACTCCAGAGCGTGTACTTTATACTCTGGATAAAGCCGGTTATCCACTGTTCCTGTTTCATATCGGCGCTTTGCTCTTAAAGAAACTGTTGGCGAAACGAGGTGAAAAGACTCGTCTATGTTTTGCGTAAAATGGATAAAAAGATTTCTCTATTTTTTTGTCCACTATAAATATACAATTCAATTCAAACCTGCTTCATAATACATGCTAGCATCTACTAGCAAACCTACTATTAATATGCATATTGGTAGGATTGATAGCCCGTGCGTCCATGTTCAAGCCCTCGATAGCTATGGGCTGTATATTCCCTACCATGGCATTCACACTTGGTGAATTTTCTAGTTGCTTCATTCGTGTTGTTTAAAATTTGCGATCTTGTTTCTCTTGTTAAAGTGAATACTAGGTATGGCATGCAAAAATAGATAAAAATTGTTCGTATACGAAATTCGGATGTGTCAATTACATGCGACTTAAACATTAAAAGATGATTTCATGAAATGAGTTTTCTTCAGGATGTAGATATTTATTTTTTTAACTTATTTAACACAGCAAACTTCTCAAAATAAACCATTAAGTGCGTTGGAGAGAATGTTCCTCATAACACGTAATGACGATAATGTTTCATAGCGTTTCACGATAATGACGTCAATACCGACAAGAACTGTATGATTGTGACATCTTCGATCACATTTTTATTTGATGTCGGCTTCTATGTAACCAGATGTAGAGTTTTTTTAAAGGTTTCGACTGAACTTGAGTCGATTCCTCTTTCTTCCATTTTGTTCTTCATTTGTACTGTGTAATTTCTCAGCTCTAGCCATAATCTAACAATAAGTGATATCATTCTCCTTCCTTGTTTCTTATGTGGAGTTCTTCTAATTTTTATACTTTTTATCCTATCATTTCTTTTCAGCTTTTTGTTTCTTTCTTGTGTCTAATTATTTTACTTCTGTAAGAAATATTATTTAGGTCCATCCTATTGTATAACACATATCACACATCCCTACGGAATCAATTGTTTTCCTAAAGCTCACCAGTATTTTATTAACTTTCTTTCAATTATTTTTCTTACATTAATTTACATAGAAAAAAGTAGAACATCCCCCTATCGCGTATTCATCTCACGTATCTGTGAATATTCTCATGCGTATACCTTGGGATTAACCCCTGGACGCTGTCTGGCGCCTGCAACCCGCCGTACTTCAAAGAACTGTCGCAGTCACGTTTGGCGGCGGCACGTCGCCCGTGAGAGGAATGTGCGGAATGCACGTGACAGTCACAACAAACCGTTTTCTTTGCGCCGCCGCTTTCCGCTTTTTCACATACTTTTATATGGTTTTTTTCTCTCGCGTTGCAGGAGTGGAATTCAAGATTAAAGCCAGCCTTTCATTTCAATGCGAATCCCGGGAGGATGAAGTGTTAGGAGGACCACAAACGCATTCCTCTCTTACTAGAGGAAGAAAATTAATTGCTTTTTTTCTGTCAAGTCACGGATCTCGATAATTAAAAAATAGAAATTAAGTTCAATGATATTTTATGACGCTATTAAAACCACTGCTACCAATGTGGTTCAACGGATACATCGATATTACGGCGTAATTTGCATTACCAAACGACAATAATAATACTTCAACCCATCGGGAAAATTAGCGAAAAACACTATCATGAAAATTATATAAAAATAATTGAAATAATAATAATAATAATAAATTTATTGTCAAAAAACAGTACAAACTGCGTATGACCACGTGGAGGCAATAAACTAATTTACTCTCCGGAAGCAAGCAAGGGACGTATTCCATCAATTCCGATCAAGGGCCCTAAGGCAGAGGCGGATTCAAAAATATACAGCATAAGTTCCTAGATAAGATAAAAAGTTAGCTGCGAGTTATAATACATATATAATGTCAATATGTTTGTAATTTAACGCAAATATGTTTGCAAATTTACATGTACAAGTTATTATCGAACTATAGATTATTCTGAGTATAGTGTTTAAAAATCATAAGAGTTGAAAAAACACTAAATTCACGATTTATTGTTACAATAAACACGCCCCTAGACAAAGCCTAGAGAACCTGTATAAGAAATCCGCCTCTACCCGAAGGAAAAACGGAGAAAAACGCGGGCCAGGATGGGAAGTGCTCTTTCTTCCAGAATGTTTGCAATATTCGAAAGTTTCATCACACGTAGGTAGACACCTAGGTAGACAGGTACTCGCTAATAATAATAATGATAAATTTATTGTCAAAAGAGCAGTTACAAACTGCGTATGGCCACGTGGAGGACAATAAACTAATTTACTCTCCGGAAGCAAGCAAGGGACGTATTCCATCAATTCCGATCAAGGGCCCTAAGGCAGAGGCGGATTCAAAATTTACTCATTTCAAATATATTACTCATTTATTACAGTCATTATACCACAAGATATTTAACATAATTACAGGGTTGGAGACAAAAGTTTCATTCTGTTAGTTGAAATAAGTTTCTTATCTTTATACAGGATAAGGAGGAAACGGAATTTAAACAATCCATCATCAGACGAAGAAATCATGGACACTGCAAGCGGAAGTCTGAGGCTGCGTATGAGTCTAAGTAGCAAACGTCAATTATTTTTCTTTGGTAATTTGTATAAACGCAACCAAAAACATATAAAGTTTATGATTCTCTACCTACCAATGTGGGATTCCTCATCTTCCGTCGTGCTTTCCGCCATAAGTATCTTTCTCCCCGAATCCTTTTCCGACTGACATTGTTAGGAGAAGAAAATGAGGTTAACGTCGCGTCTGGAACATCACTGGACCACTTCCCTTTCAGCCACGGGACCTCGGACCTTTCTCAGATAACCGTCCTCGCAATTTACCTGCAGGGAATATAATTTAATTTTTATTCCCGTGAAGTGCAGATGAATATGGTCATTCTTGGTCTCATATCCAGTGGCAATGTTTGTAATTTGACAGTAAGGTCTGATTTTTTTTTCCGCTCAGTCAAATTAAATATTCTAATAAGATTTCATAAATTCTTAAATGTCTGGTATTACGTTACTTTTCTTTCTTTATTTGTGTAATATACTTATCACTCATTTTCTGTCTCTCTCTTTTTCATCACTGAACCCGTCTGAACAATTTCATCAACATCTTTTACTTTCCTTCGTTCTCCCGTTAAGGCATAACTTGCTATATCTGGAAACAAGGGCTATTCACAGTTGCCTCCAAGTTATTGAATCTTGGAACGTGTAGGTCACGATTGTTCAAATCAACGGCGTTGAAATATTTAAGGATTTATTCGCGTGAACCATTTAGATAGCTAATGTAGTGTATTAAGAGTAATTGTAGACAGTCGTGACTTAGTGGTTAGCGTCTTTACCTCTAAATAGGATTGCGTGGGTTCGTCGAACTGGGTCAGTTTTTTCTTTTTTTTCTGCCAATATCTCTCCTTCCCAATTCATACGGTAAAGTGGAAAAGCATGCCTGATTGCCTGAACTTCGCTTCACCAGGAACAATGTGTGTTTGATGGAGTGCTACATTTGTTAAAAAATAATAAAATAAATAAATAAATTGTGTAAGTTGACATACTTGCCGTCAGGTACATCACTTTAAGTTTGTAGATGTTGACGTGTAATGTAGTCTGTTCAGTGTATTTTGTAACAGTATGGAGAAAACATGAACTATGTAATACCTAGAGTTTTAGGAAATGTTTTATGTAATATGTATGACGTATGAATTGATATTTACAAAACATGTATTATGAAATTAGAGGTATGGATTTTTACATTTTCTGCAATTTTTAATTTTATTTGTATTAAAATACTGAGTGATGATAGTATATACGTTTTACTATGTTTTGTACTATGTTGATGACAGCGACAGAAAAGACCTGAAGAGGAGGTCGTAATTTAGAGCCTTGAAACGCCGTCATTGCCAACCTTCACGTTTAAAATAATGGATGAAATAGCTAAATATGGATTAAATATGTGATTTGACTGTCTATAAAGGCACGGTGCAACCTATGTAAGATGTTGATCAGACAGAGAAAGTGTGATTGTGTACACATTAAAAAAGTTTGTTTATTTATCTATTTTTATAGTTTTCATTTCAAAACCACGTTATTTAAAGTCTATTAAAAATCATTCAAGTTGAGACAATTCGTTCATTTCACGATTTCTATTGAATGGTTGAATATTAAGAGGTCTAATTTAATCTTAATTACACGTTTCTTATTGAAAAATACGTTTTCCGCTGGTTCTTGTGTGATGACATTGAAAAGAATGGAATCTGTATCAATTAGAAATGCAATTACTCAAATGCCTGTTCTTATTACCGCATTAATAGTTCTATTATGTGATATTAGATGCATAGTGCAACAGCTATTCAGATTATTTTTGAGCCACTAATTGAAAGAGATGCATCCGATCAAATATTTTAATAAATGGTTAATTTATTTAAGTATCAATTATTTGGCACATTATTCGTGGGTATCGAGCAAACGTAGTCATAATAATGTTGTGTTTGGTAATNATATATATATATATATATATATATATATATATATATATATATATATATATATATATATGAACTGTTCATAATTAAAAACCTTTAGCCCACTTTGGGCTTCAGTACTTTCAGTAATCGAAGCTATTAAAACAATTTGATTCCTTTTAAATTTACGTCAACCTATATTTTTCTTTTCGTGGGGCTTTAGGGTTCGTCAACGGCAAGGTCATTAGCACCTATCTATTAACTCGACCACCCATATATTACAGAGTAATTATCCGTATCTCTTCGCAAACCGATCTTCACATGGAATAAAAATTCTTTGGTGTTTCTTAAGTGTGATTTTCCCTTCCACGAATGCTACGGGTAACCATTGGCAACTGCAGGAACGGGGTGGGAAGTCGAGCGCATAGTAATGAACCAGAATTTCAAACATAGGAACAGAGCTGCTCTAAAGCTGAAAACATAAACAAACGATTCAAACAACATACTGAGAAGAACAGTGAGTGAAGGTATATATCACTTGGTCACTTCCTTTTTACTCGTACGTTCAACATGAGTATTAAATATTTGGACGGCGTTAGGGAAGTTTTTGGAAAATAGATTGATGGAAATTAGCAAACGTATTCTTATTATATCCTCAGCTACAGTATCTTTGATTAACTAATATCAACATCGTCAATTGTAGATATACGTGCAATTCAATGTATTCTATTATTAAGTAACAAATTACAATATATTAAATTAATACTTTCGTAAATGAACTTGATCGAGATTCTTTTTCGGTTCTGTGACAGAAGTAAACACGAAACAATACGCACGGTTGTTTATTAAATATGTTTGTTATATTATTATTATTATTGTTTACTAAATGTTGACTATTTTGTGGAACTAATAACATGTATTGACATTATTGGGAAACATCTGCTAAAGGTCACAAACATGTTGGCGGCACAAACATGTGTTTTTAAGATTAATAAGAATTTAAATCTGCCAAAAGATATCGTATTTATTATTTTTCCGAGGTACCGCCTCTTTCATTGTGGTCCATCCTGCAACGANGGCACCTGTCTCTTATACACATCTAGATGTGTATAAGAGCCCGCCATTACGGCTTGCACGGGCTGGGATCACCCATCATTATGCTCAACGTCATTGCATGTGAGGTGAATGATCCAAGTCTGAATTGCCCTTCCACTACAATAGAAGTTAAGTGTTGCTAATACAGGTATTTCCGTGATTCACTGGAGTTTGTACCTAAAAATATACATCGTCTCTCAATAATGCTAATTTCTCAAAATTTAATACTTCAAGTGTTAAGTTCAATGATCTTCATATTATATAATAATGATTTGTGCTTATCTATTAATAATAACAAGAAACATTATTGTAAAAAAAATAACACAATTATCAACAGTTTTTTATTGTAGTTTGAATATATTTGACGAAAGAACCATTTATCTGGGCGAATTGTTCAAGATATCACAGTAATATACTGTGAAAAACGGACTCAGTACTTTTGTTTTCGCAAACTTATATGTATCTGTTTTTAGCTTCAACGCCTGAATCCAGGTCTATATCACCATTTTATGAATCCCAGGTAGAACGTGAACTTTCCCCAACAAACAACTTTACTATTATGTTCACGTGTGGAAAATGCAAAAATTAAATATGAGGTTCATGATGATTTACACTCCTTTGTAGGGTAATACAACTTCAAAGATATCAAGATCGAGGTGAAGGACTTATAAGTATTTAAGCAATAAAAATTGGTTTTAATTATCATTCCTTGAGAAAGAATTACTCTCAATTAAATAAATAATGTTTTCGTTGACGCGTTTGATACAAAGACCAACCAAAAAACGTAATTCAAACCATTGACACAATATTTTTTTAAAAAATTAATATATATGAACAGAAAGGTTTTCGAGTTCGATTTGTTCCAGAATATTGTATTCTGTCCCATTTCACTACCTCATTTTGTTCATACATCGAGCAAAATAAATATAAATCCAATCCCTATGCCACGAAAGCTGTATTTAATAATTGTGTATCCTGTTGCTTTGGAAAGCTCTTCTCCAGACAGTGTGGTAGAAAATTAATGCTTACCTGCCCATCTGTCCCGCAACGGACTCTCTCTGCTGAATAAAACAACAGCAGCACCGGATGTGCACCCTTCCAACCAAATGCTCCTTGCCCCCTCCCCCACCACAGTCACTGCATCTGCTCCAGGATAAAAGATGACGGCCCATCACACAACATAGTTCGTCGCTTACAGCACCCAGGGTTTCAATCAGTGTAATGATCGAAACCATACAAAATTAGCTTTATTCACTGAAAACTGTATCTCTAGTAGTGAGCTGTTTGTATTCGTATCTTAGGAGTAAAGTACTGAAATGGTAAATCCGCCTGTGCCATAAGACTCTTGTTCGGAATTGCTGGGATGCTCCCTTGCTTCCTCCCTGAAAGCAAGTTACTTCATTTTTCTTCACGTGATCATTTCCAGGTAGTTATTGGATTTTAGGCAATGAATTTATTTTTTATCTTCTTATCTCGGTATTTCAACAATTAACCATTTGAACAAATTTTCATGATACTAAATCCGTTTTCCTAAATAAGTGGTCAATTCAATATCTGTTCTTTACAACTGAGACCTTTTCCATTTCCATAGTAAAAGTTTTAATGAAGAACTGGGGATACAATACAATATTATAACATGTTTGTGTTTCTGCTTTTTGTAAACATATTTTGTGTTTATAGATCTGTTTATAACATGTTCATTTGTCCTGTCATGTTTATTGTTACAATTTGTTATTACTCGATCAGCTGACGACGACTTAAAGCCAAGTCGAAACGTAGTGAGCTCTTCACAGAAAATAAAAATATTATTCGTCCATAAAAGGTCGTTATTGATTTAATGAACCAAGAGGTTAGAGACTGGCAGAGCAATGACGACACAGTGGTCGAGGATCAGTATTATTTGTTACCGATAGTAATATTGTATTATAAAATATCCAGAACTTTCATGAAAATTGAAACACAGAATGTTCGCATATGACATCGCCCCGTGAACATTATTACATAATAAGTAAATAATTAAAAACTTGGGACTTTTCTGGACGAATAATATTATTCGTAAGTCGTAATAAGTCTTAAGAATATAAGTCGTAAGTTTTTAATTATTTTTTTTATTATGTTACATAATGGACGATATTACTAGTAGAATGGGAACTGGAGAGTTTACAAAATGTCTCAATGTACGAAAAATCCTGATATTCACCTCCCTGTGGTAAAAGTAAGAATATTGTCTGTTTGCTAAACAAGTGATACACAAACAGAGGGACCGAGTCTCTCCTGTGGCAGGGAGATCAACTATCAAATGCTAAAGACAGATGAATAAACAGAGAAGAACGGACACACTCTCAGGGTGGGAAACTACTCTTAAAAGAGGAAGAGACACTTTTTAAACTAATATAATATCATTTTGTGATTGGATATTTTGAAAAACAATTTTCTTAATCACCAAAAATTCAATTATGTTTATTTTGTCATTCTACGCTTCTTTGGTAATTTAAATTTATTTATCTCTTTATGTGCCTTCAAATATTTTTATTATTCCTGTCTTTATGTAATAATGTTATTATTTATCATTTAATATTGTTAATTGTTAAGTATAGTTACTTCGTTTGGTGAAATTAACTACGAATATTTCAAATTGAGACAAATTTTTTTCTAAAAACATATTACTTCCCTTGGATGGCCTCATAATTCTCTCTCAAGAGGTTAAATTTATTTTTAAAGCAAATCATGAAAACATAATTTCTGATAAGGCTATTGCATTATTTCCAAGTAGCAGCAATTCATCGTCATTCATATGCATTAATACACAAATATCCCATAAAATCTGTATTCCATTTCTTCGTAAAGGGATGAAGCAAAACACTGAAATAAAATATTATACTTTAGAACATTATGAGAAATCTTCCACCCCTTCGTTTCCGAGATATTAGCAATCAAAAATTACGTCAAGAAAAGAAACTATTTCACTTATATATTTGAAAAGGATGTCACTTGACTCTAACAAATAACAGCTCTGACGCGTCTCTCCGAGTAACGGGGTAAGTAGCATCTGCCACATTATTCAGTTCAATATAATATTTTTGCAGAATAGAAGTAA
This sequence comes from Laupala kohalensis, assembly GCA_002313205.1. NCBI lineage: Eukaryota > Metazoa > Arthropoda > Insecta > Orthoptera > Trigonidiidae > Laupala > Laupala kohalensis. The sequence goes on along the minus strand of NNCF01125808.1, from coordinate 271,239 downwards.
ACGTTCATATTATCTTAAAGAATGTGGGTTGCATTCAATTTTCCTTGCGGGGCCTACACTCCAAGTCAGTCTAACCACTGAGATGTACAATGGATTTCTTTATTATTATTCTAACTGTTTTGAAACACAATGATATTAATAATAAAGAAGAGAAAACATGATTTAATTTGTATCCATCAGTTAATAATATAGTGCAAATAATATTCAGGCACTCGCTTGACTTGTTTGAAATGCATAAGAACGTGTACAAACATGACGTATCGAGAACAACTGTTTCTTGTTTTATGCATCTCATCTCAGAAAAAGGTAAATAGCTTTCGCAAATATCCGGTGCGCTATGGATAAAAGTGATGTAAAATTACTACGGAAAATTTACTACAAATCAACGTAAACTTTCGAGATTTAAAAATTGGTCATTTTTTTTGGAAATAAGCATTTTCTCCTTGAGACGCAATGTACGAGTATTACACAATCATTTATAATTGTTATTATTTCAATAAAATGGCCGATGAGGTATGTTTTTCAAGATGAAATCACAAGAAATACATGTTACTCTGTTAATTTATGCCGATTTCAGATCTGTTAGTGATTTAATTCTACCTACTGCATGATCGTAACTAGTAAATAAAATAAAACAAGAGCATCGACCGCAAGTGGGAACCGCACCAGAGACCGCCTCAAGAAAACTTACTGTGAACCCCGTCGCTTCTGGAGATACGAAAGCTGTAGATAAGGGAAATACATTTGAAAACACGACCTGACGACGACAAATGAGATACGGCGAAGACGGAGAAGTTTTTGGGGAATCGTTTCGTGTTAAGGTCATTCTGCCGACGAAGTAATTAATATTTTATAAGTCTTACATTTTATACATGGACACTATAATACATATTTTTATCAATTATTGCTTTTAAAACACTTCTTTCCGGTAATTTTGTGAGATACGTGCAATTTATTGAACGGATGAAATACATAGTCTCTCACGAGGAATGAACGTATTTTGGAAAATAAATCATTTTCCAGATATTTTAAAAAGCAGAATTTTCTTTAATAATGGAATCGAAAGTCTATATATCAACTTTTAAAATAAATTTTCATAGAGATCAACATAGAAGACTCCGAGGTCGATCCGTCATTATAATGAGATTGCCTCGGCAACACGGAACTAGACGTCCCATGGTGAGTACTCTCTCTTGAATTCATGAGGATTTTGAATTTTGGAGTGAGATTAAAACTTATTCATTCCGTTTTAAATTCGTAGTCATTATTTATTGCGACTAATAATGTCACTCAACATGCAAGTTATAGAAATTATTTTAATGAAACCAACTGAATAGCTCTGGGCGAGAGCTGACGTAGACGGGTGACGACGAGTCTGCAGGCGGCACAGTACAAGGCAAGAGGCGGTCTTTCTAAATAATCTTAGTATCAGCTCATGCTGCTAGAAAAATAGAATCAAGTGAGGCCTCATTTTACATACAATAAGTGACTCATTTTACCAACTATATCGCTATAACTTTGTAGTATTATTCATAAAACTACCGTCCAAAGTGCAGTAATATAAAAATAAAAATGATGACTAGATTTTTCAGTGATTTCACAAATATTACCAGGCATAAAGACATTAAGTTGAGTAGCAGCTGTGTCACCAAAAAAAACCCTTCAGGTCACTTGATGCGAAGTATCTTCCATCGAATGCCACAGCCAAATCTTAACTGAATTGTCACATTTGTCTCATTTCTTCCTCCCACGAAATATACTAAAGATGACTGGTATACGGCGGAAAAACGTTTGTTTGAATAAATGCAAGTTTGGCAAGAAAAAATATCTTGGTCTCATTTGAAAAAATCCTAGTCCGTATTAGGTTTTTGTATATGAAATAAATGATACAGAATATTTCAGTTTGGAAGAAAACTTCTGTTAGTGCATTGTTCTGACGGTTTAGAGGTATTTACCGGCGTAGATTGGCGCGCAAACAAAATTAAGTACGGAATATTTTAATTAATAACTGAGAAATTGAGGTATTCGACAGAAAGATGCTCAAATAGGATAAGAAATTATTGACAGCAGAATCATTAATCTGGCAAGAAAGATGGAACGTTAGTAAAACGACAACATTTGCATACTAAGATATCTGAAGTAAAGTTCCAAGAAGAAGAAAATAGTTTTGACCAAGTCGAATCTTCCAGAAATTTGTGACAAGACCATAGAAATATACTATCTACTGGAACGTTGACTCTGTGCTNCTCGGCCGGCAGAACCTCCATATAACTCTTTAATGCAGGCGACGCCGTTTTCATTGAAGTCTTTCTCTTAATAACATAATTGATTTACGTTTTACTACAGTGGAGTTGATTTAGTGGGACAAGGGATTATTAATGTTACACGGATTTTGATAAATTGTTGTATTTGAGTGTTAAAACAATGTGTATAATATTATAAAACATGGTTTAATTTAGATCCTATAATATCTTAAAAAAGTAATATAAATAGAATTCATTAATATATTTACAATAAGTATTTGACAACAGAACTGATGAAAGCTATGATAAAACCAACCCTGAGTAGAATCTTAACCTACATATTTTGAAATAAAACAAGCTTGTTAAGCTTCTGGCGCATATCAAGTTTAGATTTATTTAACAGGTCGATAATTCTTTAAGAAAATAACATAATGAAAAATATAATTAATTTCTCATAACTATCTAATGTTGCCAAATATTAAAACAGTTGCCAAGCACACTTAAAAAATGTTCATTAATTGTAATATTTTACGTAAAATATAATAGATCCATTGTTAAAAATGATAAATTCATTTAAGATGAAAATATGAATTGGATATTATTAACTATATTACACGACCCTATTAGACTGTTCACAACATTTATTGCGCTAGTTCCTCAGTTCGCAAAGTGAAAAGACGGGAGAATGAACGTAAATAATAGGCTAGAATTATCGATTTGATGTGACACATTTATTCTATGAAATATATTTTTTAAGGAGGATTTTTAGAGAATTTTTTTATGGATTCGCTCTTAGTAATCTTACCGGAAATCTTTCAATCTCCACCGTTTAGGTAGTGATGTCTGAAGATGAGATGAAAAATCAAATATTATAGGGACGACATGTTTAAAAACTTTTTTGAAATGATTCCTCCTTCCTCAAAAGTGTTTTTTTTTTTCAAAATGAGCATTGCAGATGGTTGAATATTTGAAAGAGATGAAACCTTTCCTTTTCGTAGCTATTATCCGTTTCTTTTGAAGGTCAGAATCTCGAGGAAACCTTAAAATGAACCTGAATATTAATTACTACATTTACTGCTTTGAGAATAAAGAAACCTAATTTTTTATGTAAAGGACAAACTTTTCGAATAAATCGCTGTGCCGTTACATTCGTTTAGTAAAACATCAACAATTTACTCGACTACAACAATGTAATTGTTGTTTAGGAACCTCAATAGTTACTTAACAAATACTAAAATTTGTGTTAGTGTGCTGGCAAATGTGTAATTTTAAAAGATAGTGAAGGTTCAACAGTTAAGACCAATTATTTTGCATACTACTAACCTATGAAATGATACGTCACAATTCTTCACGGAAGAGCTAATGCATTTGTAGGCTACACACGTGTTGACCATTTTAATCAATGATAATAATTGCTGTCTTGATGAAGTGAAAGAAAGGAATTAACATCAATGTACACAATATTAATTTCCGTGAATGACACACGGGTCTGTTGGTGCGGTGAGCGACGCAATGTGTTAGCAACTACATGCAATACCCCCGACTAGAGTGGGGGTGGGGGCGGCGTGGTAGCCGGTTCGACTTCGCCCGCTGATCCCCATGTTACTCAGCGTTCCAGTGGGTAGTATATTGCGCACAAGACACATTGCGAAAGTACAAGACATGAACATTACAAAAAATAATCACATAAGATACATTGGTAAACTCAAGGGAGATATAGCATGAAATATTTTGCATGAAATTGGCACTATTAGAGATAATGTTGATAGCAAAACCGCACTCAATTACTAGGAACTAGAAATAGGTGGGAGCAACAGAAATGTAGAAGTATTAAACATTAAAAAAACACGCAATTACTTGGTTGAACACGTAGTGAAGCGGAAAGCGAACACAAAATCAAAAGAAATGAAAAAAATACGAAATACGTTTCATTCGAATACGAATGTCAAATATTACTAAAAGGTAATTCATAATAAAAATATTAGATGTAATTGAAAATGTACCTGTCTGCAGGAGTTCAATTCTTCTCCTTAGGGCCCTTGATCGGAATTGATGGGATGGTCCCTTGCTTGCTTCCGGAGAGTAAATTAGTTTATTGTCCTCCACGTGGTCATACGCAGTTTGTACTGTTTTTCGACAATAAATTTATTATTATTATTTAAATTTATTATTATTATTATTATCTCATTAGTCAAACACTAGCGCACTACGATGCTTCACGTATCGACGTTCATGCAATTGACTGATTGAGTGACGAACAGTCTGTCCGAGTATGTTTTTTAATGTTCCACACTAAAACGCTTCACACTACACGTACCCTTTGCCTTGAAGACTGCTAGATGCCTAACAAATGGGAAGGAGACTATACATAGGTGCTTTTCTATGTGTACGAAGAGCGTCATCAGCTCACGCGCGGACATGAATCTTCAGCGCCATCTTACGCTGGTTATTGTAACTACTTGTACAACTTGTACTTGTATGTAGTTATAATAACCAGCGTGAGATGGTGCTGAAGATCCATGAGTGACAGTTCCTGTGCATTGTCTCCTTGGGATTAAGAGAATGAAAACTAGAGATGTGACGTTCGCGAACTGACAGAGGAACGAGTTCTTCGATTGAGTCTTTCCTCAGTTCAGTCTTCGTTCGTTGGAATGATTCAAAACAGCGCATTCCAACATATCTTAGCCCGAGGGCCATTTTCTATATATTTTGATCGATCACCAGGCACGGGATGGTGTTTGGTAAATGTTTCCCGGCGAATAAAACTAATGGGTCATGTTCACAATTTCTTACCAATATTTCGATTGTAATCGAAAAATTTATATAATTTAAAACAGGAAAAATTAAATAGTTTATTTCTTTACTTTTAAATGTATTTTTAATATTTAATGTTAAGCTTCTTCATTGTAACGAATGACGGGGTAATTCTGAGCACAAATTTAGATTTTCTGTCGCGGGACATGCCCCTGAAATAATAATTTTGACTAAATGGATTTATAACACACAGGTGTGCCTCCCCCCCCCCAACGTTTGATGAAAAATTTGATGTAAAATATCATAAATTGCAGCAAATATGGACAGCGCAGACCCAAAACAATCAAGTCCTTCAAATGCTTAAGAATTGGATGGCTTGCTTCTGTCAATATCTGAGTGAAATTTGATATAATTATCTTATTATTTTTTAACTATTTGTATCTCAGTTTCTATGATTCAGCCATTTTTCAAGGTATTGACTTAATACAAGTTTTTGTTTTGTATGAGGTAAGTGGTACATATTTTTGGAACAGAAAAATTTTAGTTTTAAAATCCACACTAGACGACATCCGTAACGAGTTATTAATCCGAATATGAAATCATAATTTTACATTTTTGTATGCAATATTTTATCCCATAACATCGATCAAAAACGTTTGCTAGTTCTGGGTTTATTTAATTTGCCATCGCCGTTGAATTCCAGTATTAGGGAGAAATGACACTGTACTCAAGAAGCAAATTATATATCTTTCCCCCCTTCAGAATAATAAACATCTCACCATCTTATACATTGGACCGATATCCCTTAGAATAGCCAGTTCGCTCAAACAATTTAGAAACTATATTTCACTCTCCCTACACCCTTCGGAACATTGAGTGTAGGACTTCAATCCTCCCTCCAAACCAAGCGGTATGTGCGCAATAACATGCGCAGAATAGAGCGGTGTATACATCGGCCAAACTAGTAGGAACATCACAAAAAGATTAAAAGAACACATACACACCTTACAATTCAACACTCACAATCACACTTCACTACACACCTAATAGAAAACAATCACAAATTTCACATGGAAAAGAAATTCCACATTTAGGAAAAATAGAGGACAGATTTTGGAAAAGGCAAAAATCTGAAAGCATCCACATTCATATAATTTTAAAAAATTCGTATATTATTACTATGAGTCAGCAAATTCCAGACATTACATCTCCTTTCCTAAAATTAGCTTTGTAACATAATGGAAGCCACACAACATAATGGATGACGTCAATGGACAAACTCTGAACCCCAGTATAAAAGTGCTTCGTTGTTGAGGTAACGACGCATTCCCCAACCTTCTCATCAATGGAGCCAGATATACCAGTTTTCTCAATTGATTATTTTTGTAAAAATTTATGCTCTCTCTCTCTATTTTTCTTTCTTTATAATTTTACTTTTACGTCAACTTTAATTAGTGTTTCAATGTATCATATAATTTT
>NNCF01125808.1:246905-261571 GCA_002313205.1 Laupala kohalensis | reverse complement strand
TATATATATATATATATATATATATATATATATATATATATATATATATATATATATATATATATTCAACGGTATTTTTTAAATATTTGTTTTAATATTTGTGTTGGAAAAAATATACTTTTCTTTATCCCGCGTAGAAAAATGTATAAAACATAAACCTACTTCATTCGGCAAAAATATTTCATCGTTGCAAACTATTTAACAATAATGTCAAAATCATATTTTAACATCAGTTTTTGCCTTTTATTTATGATTATTTATAAAAATGTATTTAAAATTATTGGGGGGAAAATTCCGCTTTCAATAGTTGGAATTTTTATGGACCTATGGAATAGAAATTCCAGAGCACACAAGAAGGTAAAGATTTCTTGACCATTAGTATGACGATGGCAATAAAAACACGCCAGAGATCAAGCGGTCAAACACTCAACCTTAGCAAACTGGAGTTGGCAGGTGAATACACAGCACTCAGACGAGAGTCTGCTGCTAAACATTTCGGCAACAAGTCGTACAATAAAGTCTCTATTCGCACTAAACACGGAAACTATAAAATTTCATGTTGTAAGTGTCTTATATGATATAAAATTCAAGTCAAATCTGTGCACAATTCAGTATTTAAAATAAAACATCTGGGTTAAATTCGAAAATATACAAGTATTAGTTAATAGTTTTGCTTTACTGGAATTTTCGTGAAGCTATTCAACTACATTCACTGTTAAAAATAATCACCCAGGGGATTTGTTGATAATACGAGTGATGAAAAGTATATGTCTTCCTCTTACAAGTGTAGGAGTTATCTCAATAGGATTTAAGATGAATTGTAAATAAAGCATTTTCAATAAATTATTGATTTCCCTTAAAGTATTGAATTTTGCGTCAAAATTAAAACCGGTGCGAAAATGTAGTCTGAAGTCTTATAATTTGGTTTGAAAACCCGAAGAGAATTTACTCTAAAATATGTTTTGGCCAATCTCATCTTCATCATTAGGAAAAATTGTGATTTCAATTTCATGATTACTAGCCCTAAAAAAAAGAAATCTGATCTGGTTTGATTTAAATGTTTTTAATGAATAACAAACAAACAATAAAGAGCACAATACATTCAGCAATATTGAAATGTGGTCGAAAACTTTAATTGATTATACTTTTTTACGGACAAGGATTATACGTTTCTTTCATCGAGAAAAAAACGGAAGACCAACAGACTTTATGTCAACACTAAGATATTTTCGGGGTAAACAAGAGTATATTCGATTGGAATAGTATTCTTTGGCATTCCTATTGCCCACTGAAAAACATCTGCAGTCATAAGCTACAAAGCTACATCCCCGAAAATGAAACAAGAATCTAAGCTCATGTACAGCACAAGAGCTCTGGATTCGGAGCACGTCCCTGAAACACAAGGAGGTTCAAATTGAGAAGTTGGTCGCTTTTAGTGAAGTGAAAGGCTATAGCCGAGGGGGGAGGACGATGAGAATGAATCTAAGAGACTCCTTCACTGTTTCCTGAACGCGTTCTTCTCACATGGTGCCTCTTTTGCTTCAGGTTATCACTCCTCGCACTTCAATGCTGGAACCCTCTCACGTATACCCCAGGTTTATCTTTCTTTAAACGGAACACAATTAAAAACTGTTACGAATAAAAATTCTTAGGTCTCCATATTCGAGACAACCTCAAATGGAATTGTCACGTTGACAATCTTAATTCCCAATTAAGCAAATTGTATACGCATTCCGAAACTTAGTTAACGCTGTTAGTCCACGTATTTCCCGTTGCGTTTATTTTGCAAACGTGTACTCCCATTTACGTTACGGCATTACCTCCTGGGGTAATTCCGGTCAGAGCATTCAAACTTTCAGAATTCAGAAGAGGATAGTTCGGATAATTTGTAAATCTCACCCCCGAAACTCTTGTAAACCTTTATTCAAGGAATTAAATATCTTAACACTTCCCTGCATTTATATTTATGAAACGGTCGTGTTTGTTAAGACCGAATTACTGAAGTGCCACCCTTGCTTTATACGAAACAGTCTCGTTCACGAACACAATACTCGCAATAGTAATAATATTCATCGCCCTAGAGTGTCAACCACTCTTTGCCAAAAAGGACCTTATCATTCGGGAATCGTTCTATATAATTCCCTGCCCAAGAATATAAAAGATATTATGAAATTGAATCTCTTCAAATCCGCGGTTAAAAACTACCTCCTGCACCAGTGCTTCTACACTGTAAAAGAATTTATTGATTTTAACAAAAGTTAAATTCGTCTTGTACTTTATCACGCCATTGCTGTAGTACTTTTTAAACAACTTATAACAATTTCAAAAACTATTTTCTTGCATGATTGTGTTGTCTTATGGCTCATATTAATTTAGTTTTATGTGTACTCAACTTTGGCACGGTTGTGTACATAAATTCTGTAGCCCCATCCTGGCCCGGGTTTTTCTCCGTTTTTCCTTCGGGTAGAGGCGGATTTCTTATACAGGTTCTCTAGGCTTTGTCTAGGGGCGTGTTTATTGTAACAATAAATCGTGAATTTAGTGTTTTTTCAACTCTTATGATTTTTAAACACTATACTCAGAATAATCTATAGTTCGATAATAACTTGTACATGTAAATTTACAAACATATTTGCGTTAAATTACAAACATATTGACATTCTATTAGTATTATAACTCGCAGCTAACTTTTTATCTTATCTAGGAACTTTTGCTGAAATTTTTGAATCCGCCTCTGCCTTAGGGCCCTTGATCGGAATTGATGGGATGGTTCCTTGCTTGGTTCCGGAGAGTAGATTAGTTTAGTCCTCCACGTGGTCATACGCAGTCTGTACTGTTTTTTGACAATAAATTTATTATTATTATTATTATAGGAAACTCCACGCAAATAAATAGAGACGACTTCTTGAAACATTCATCTCTATTTTTCACTACATATTTTAAAGACTACTAAAATATTTCGAAATTAAAAATTTAATTGGAGTATGATGGAAATTGCAATACCTTTAAATTCTATGGCAATACAAATTATTCAATTTACTAACTTATATTTATTTCGTTCCTTGTTATTATGCACGTGTACTTGTTTTAATAGCCAAGTAAAGGATAGTTAAATATATGCATTACACGCCAACACTACCAAATCCGAATTATCTAGATTAATTGGTAACCTTTTTACTTAAATATAAATGGGAAAGAAATATTTCTACAAACTCACAAAACTAACACACGCTAAGACGCGTGTGGTTTGTTTATGTGTTAATGTAATTGTTAGCACTTTATTTTCCCGCCAAAGGTCCCCTCACCCTCCGCACCCACCGCGAGCCCCTTGGGAGCCTCATTGCCTGCTCTGCATCAGAGAGCTAGCCAGAAGTGTCCTTTACAACAAAGTTTGGCAGTGTTGATATATTTCTCTGTCTCTACGCATAGGTAGTGCAAGAAATTACTACTGCATGTAAGCAAAGAAAATCGACCTCAAATTCGTGCAAAAGGAGTTCCTTTCCAAAACATTCGCCGTGGATTTATTTCACGTTGCCAATTACGAGACTTGGAATACAAGGTGAAACATTACTTCACTGACTCCATTTCCTTTGGAAGCGACTTTACCTGTGACCTTATGCGCGGAGTCACGCTGGGTGTTGGACGAGGCAAAATGACACGCAGGCAGAGTGGCATCGTTCCTATCCGTAACCTCTCACCCGGCGATTCCTCAGTCCCTTTCTAGTTTTAATTTAGTTATAGAAAGGATATCGGGATAATTTATTCCTCATACATTCTGTTTCACTTTCATAAGACTTCAATTCCTCAGTGTTTTCATTCAAAGAGGCTCCAAATAAGTGTTTTGTAAGAAAGAGTTCTTGAGAGAAAAATAATGTAAAGCTCAATAACTTTGAGTATTATGCGACAACGAACTAACAATCCTACGATCTCCCCCCTTTTTTTGTCTCTTTCTGAATTGACATTTTCTCATTTTGTTTCTTTCAACACATTTAATGAATCATTATTTTCTCATTTTGAAACGTTTTTAATCAGCCTGATATTGCTTTCAAGAAATCTACAGACGAGCACACAAAAATTTCAAAAGTGGAGTAATAAAACACATAAGAAACAACTCACGAAATATTTGCATCCTTTTTCCCTGTATAAACTGAAATGTGTATAATTACATAAATTACATTTTAGATGTTGAATTTAAAAACATTTTCTTGTTAAAACAGATTGGATACCTCAAGTAGCATTTCTTTGTTACTCGTATCAGAAAAATATTAGGAGTGTTTAAATTGGTGAACTGAGCATATTTCTAATTTCTTTCTTTTGTTTTGTTTTTTGTGGGGCTTTACGACTCGCCGACATCGAGGTGATTAGAGCCCTAAAATTCTGTACAGGTAGGGAAAATGCAGTTACGCACTAAGGAGAGCCAACATGACTCTCCCCGCGTGTGGGACTCGCCGAATGACTCAGCCATACCCACTAAAAACCCTCCTGAATTACAATATATCAAGAGGAAAATGAAAGATACCCTAGCCATAATAGCGTCGGGATCGAAAAGAACAAGAGGTGACCAAGGGAGGTCAGGAAAGAGAAAGGAAGGAGCCTAGCACAAGTAAGAGGAAGTAATGCCAGACTCATCTCGGGGCCCCGTGTTTGCCAAACACGTACTTACTAGATGTAAGTCCCTTGGGAGGTCTTTCTTTTGTCATTAATAAAAGTGTTGATTTCTTTAATTTCAGCAAATGTCGCCATTGAGAGTTCGAGTTTACACACGTCGTAATTACTGCTATATTTCTATTCAGTAATTGATACGTCTGTTTGGGGACTTCAAATTTATTTGATTGACATCTCATCGCCAGATTGACATTTTGTTTTGTGTTCGGTTTACAGTGATGTGGCATGTCACTCAAACGAGTTCTCTATCATGTTATTGAGCTTCTCTCTCTCTAGAGGTATTATCGGTTTGTTTGCTTTTTGTTTTATGCAGTATGCACTCTATAAAGCAATAATATGTGACAAAGGGTTTCAAAATATTCAAATAATGGAAACTATCTACATCACATCTTCCATTACAGTTTCTCTTAAAAAGGAGATAAATAGAATTGATTCGAGTGAAACAGTGTTGCATTCCATTCGCATATGAGTGAAATAATACTTCAATCGTTCTTAAAGTGACAATTTCACTCCAAGAAATTCAGTGAGTGTGATACGGAGTCTTAGGTAAATACATTAAAGGGGATAGGTATAAAGGTGAAATTGGTTGCCATTGGATTGTTTAAATCCTATCATCGTTTGTTTTAAAGGTATGCGAATACTGTTAAACTGTTCTTAAAACTTCATGTTTCTAATGCTAAAAAATCACACTCTCCCATGTGAAACATGTGGGGACGTAGTTTTCAAAAGTAAAAGGAAAACATTCTTTGATTACGTATTACTTGTAATTCAATCAATAAAAAATAGAAAAATTTTATATACTAATTATTTTTATGAGTAAAACCGTGTATAATTCATATGTCTCACTGAGATCTATATATTATTTTAAATTTGTTCTCATTAGTGAATGTTTGTTTTTTATGTCACCACGGGCAACAACACGTCTATTCAACTCTGAATCAATACCAATTTCGACTTAATGATACCAATATTCGTGAAATGATGACATACTTAATGTTCACATTATAGATACTGTCAGACTGATGTATCTCATTAACTGTTTTTTTTTTCGCAAAAATATGATATTGCGTAATTTTGGTAATATTATCCTATTGCGTGACGCACCCATTACGAACTCCACTCCATAGTTTTTAACGTAAACATACAATATATATTGACCAATGTTCGTACAGAAAAGTATGTTTTGTAACAATTAAGATTACATTTTATTTCATAAATATCTATGGACGTAAAAGTATCTTAACACACACTTATCTCGTGAAATTCTTGGAGTTAGACTGTCCAGGCAAAGTTGGTGTTTTACCTGGCAAATATAGAAGAAGTTTTTTATATTAATGATTCCTGTTTATTTTCCGTTCTTGAAACCGACTTTCAAGTTGGTGTAAAGATATATCTGTCGCGTAAATCAGCATTTTGTAAAANAGTTGGTGTAAAGATATATCTGTCGCGTAAATCAGCATTTTGTAAAAAATGGGGAAAAAGGTGATAGAAATGTAGGTTTTTTTTCGAAAATTATCGTCTTCTATTGTTTTCAGGGAAAAAGATATTTTTTATTAAATAAAAGGAGACAAAAAAACAAAAAACTTTGTTTATCATCAGCTCTTCATCACGACGCATAACAACTCGCAACTTTCACAGATGGCGCGTTTCCGCGTCAGTTTAGAACAAATACATATTCACAAAAATTAAAATAGAATAAACATACTATTAAATGATACATGCAGCATGTTTCTCTGTAGCAACAACGGAGCTGCACGGAGTTCACAAGGATGAATCCGGGAATGTTCGCAGGGGATAACAGTTATGTGTCACGTTTCAAGAGCTTATCAAAACTGGAAGGTCAAGATTTTAAGGAAGTAAATTCCAACGCAATGAAAAATGCACCCCTCGTAGCAACATGACACCTGTTATCCGATGATGCCATTTCAATTCACCGGCTTCTGATTTTTCGCGGGATTTTGTCACATAAGATAAACGGATGAAGAGCAGGCACAATTCCTTTCCTTCCAACTTTCTCCATTGCGTCTTTCTATTTTTTTAAAAGTCTGGGCTTTAGGGCTCGCCAACATCTAGGTCATTAGAGCCCTCTCAACTTTTATTGAAAGATAGAATGTGTAAAGGAACAAAATCATTGTTATACAAAACATTCCCACTTATCTACAGTGAAATTGATCTTGTAAATACTGTTTAAGCCATCCATATTGGTGATATAGATCTCATCGTGTTTGATCATGTAATAACAATAAATTTATTGTCAAAAACAGTACAAACGGCGTATGACCACATGGAGGACAATAAACTAATTCACTCTCCGGAAGCAAGCGATGGACCATTCTATCAATTCCAATCAAGGGCCCTAAGGCACAGGCGGATTCAAAATTTTTTGCATAAGTTCCTAGATAAGATAAAAAGTTTGCTGCGAGTTATAAAACTAATAGAATGTCAATATGTTCGTAATTTAACGCAAAAAATGTACACGTACAAATTATTATAGAACTATAGATTAAACTGAGTGTAGTATTTAAAAGTCATAAGAGTTGAAAAAAACCCACTAAATTCACGATTTATTGTTACAATAAACACGCCCCTAGACAAAGCCTAGAGAACCTGTCTAAGAAATCCGCCTCTACCCGAAGGAAAACCAGAGAAAAACCCAGGCTAGGATGGGGCTACAGAATTAATGTACACAACCGTGACAAAGTTGATTACACATAAAACTAAATTAATATGAGCCATAAGACACAACAATCATGCAAGAAAATAGTTTTTGAAATAGTTATAAGTTATTTTAAAAGTACTATAGAAATGGCATGATAAAGTACAATATGGATTTAACTTTTATTAAAATCAACAAATTCTTTTACAGTGTAGAAGCACTGGTGCAGGAGGTAGCTTTTAACTGCGGATTTGAAGATATTCAATTTCATAATGTCTTTTATATTCTTGGGCAGGGAATTATATAGTACGCATGGCGTACATGAATGAACCATATTCTACAATTTGCCATTTGATACTTTGTTCAAAATTTTACAACTCGCAATTCAATATCTGAAAAATTTGCTGTAATTTACAAAGTTTTATTTCATTTTGTGGGATATGAGGAGGAATCGTATTCCAACTCAAAATAGAAATGCTCGTTTATTAGTCACAGGTACAGTAATCGTGTATACAAGCGCGCGCGGCGGACGGTAAACTCTAACTGCTGTCCTTTCGCTGCTTTTTGCAAGGTGGTGATGGGCTCTTCCTTCTCACCAGGAGGTGGATTAAGAGCTCAGGAATGCCAGGGTGCGGTAGCTTTGTGGCGATTCATCTGGCCGTCACAATTTCAATCAAATTGGAATAAAACATATGTCGGTAAAGTTAAATTACCAGTACAGTTGTTGTTTTGAACCAAAACATTATTTTACTTTGCAATCCACATTTTTCTAATCTCTAAAACAATAGCAACATTGAAGGTTTTTTTGTGCACCCATAACAACGCAGGGAAACGATAAATACTTCGCTATTACTAGTGGTGAAAGAGGTGCTCCAAGGAACGGCATGCCCGGCGTTGGTCGATTTACAGCTCTAAACGATCGTTCGAGATTGTCTACTATCTTCCTACAATCACTGACATCACACGTTCATCTCTGAGTTGTTGGAGAGGCCGTTCACCACTACCCTCCTCAAAGTGGTCCTCAGTCCCTACCAAGATTTTTTTTTTTTTTTTTTTTGTAGCCTCCTTCTTCCCTTCACGTAGAAGTCTCAGAAGGGAGTGTTTGCATAGCGTACCTGCGAATTATCGTATACGCTATCCACATCAAGTTACTTCTGCGCATGCTCAGAACTTAGTGGTACGCGAACGCTTGTAGCGTAATACGTTAAAATGCCTCTGTTTGCATTGGTTGCGACAGTTCATGGCAAATTCTGGTCTGAATTTGAGGTAATGTTGATATCAGAGAGAGTATGCGAGAGTACAGTTTATTTACGTATGTTTGCATGGAAGTAGTTTGTTTCAGTTTTCAATTTGTAGTATAATTTGAAACGAAGGTACGCCATGCAAAATGCATCGACTACACTTTATTCCATGTGCATTACGCGGTTAGCGTCATCAACATAAAATATCCGCTAGGAAGCGCGTACGTTGTGCAAAACTTCTCTTTTACGTCACGACACTGTGACGCCCACCACTTCCATTCAAACAATTTTCAACGCCTCCACGATCGTTACAATGATCCCAGCATATGAAAGTCACTCCCAATAGAGCTATTTGTTGACGCACACTATTCTCCCGTTCAATATCTTCACTTTCCTTCCATTTTTCATAACTGATCACGTTGAACATACGTTTTATAGAATTTTTGTAGTGCATAAGTATCCTTCCATCTTTTCTCGGAAGTCATCAGCTGAAGAGATTATCAATCTTCAACTGCATAACTACAGGAACATATTTTTCTATTGTCTCCGAATAACTCATTTTAAATATAAAGTATCAGGTACGAGCTCTATCTGCCAGACATAAGTTCTGTGTAATTTTTTCGTGTTTACATTGGAAGTATACACAACATCTGGAGACTTGTGGATGTTGATTGTTGTGCGTGCTCAGAGATCAACGTATCCTTATTGATCCCGAAAGAATATTAATTTCAATTGCTTGTTCATTTGGTGTTTCTAAAAAGAATCGACTTCATTCAGATGCCTCAATTATATTCTTAATAACTTCTTCTCTTCACAATGTCCAGAATCCGATGGAAACTTCCGGACTTCATGGTAATCTGCACTACAGTAAAGATAAGCTGCCAAGTTAACGTTCATAACCCCACACCACTTTTTTAAGACTTTGACAGCAAAATATCTTCTTTTAAAGAGTGAATTTTATATTTATATCGGAAATTAATATAAATTCGTCGTAAAGCTCATTTGATAATTTTCAGCAACAATTTTAATTACTTACAATACAAAGATGTGGCTCTTAATTCTGTAATGTTTGGCTGTTTAAACAGAAATCGATGCTGGAAAGTTATTTTCTGGCACATCCAATTTTTATCTGCATTAGCTAAACGAAAAATTGTAAGGAATATTAAAATTTTAAAAGTTAGTGTCGAGCTCCGTGCTTTTACGAATGTAAACATCAGACCCTTAGTGGAATAATAATATTATATTTTTTAGTTCGAACTGTTAATTGACAGATGTATCGCGGGTATTGATACGTGCCTTACAAATACTTGACGAACATGATCAAACTACTCATAATTTGCGTGTCTTATAGTTCAATTTCAAGTTCTTCAGAAAATTGTAATTTCTTTATTAGTGAATTTCTCTAAAGCTTAATAATATATACTATAGACCATGCGAACGTTACTATTAGTTCAAGATGTATGTATGTATTTATCTCGTTTCGGCCAGCTGAGGACCACTAAATGACGAGTGTCCGTAAGGCTCCGTTATTGTGTGAGTTTACTCACTAGACACATCGTGAATTTTACCGAGATCGAAGGAACAGCGTTTAGATAGGATAAAGATTGCTGTATCCGAGTATTACAACTGCGGTGGTTAGTCGCAGAGGGTGAAAAATTCATACGCCACAGCTATTTAAACTGAGACAAGGAAATGAAAAGCTACAGATTTTATCTTGCCCCACCTGGGAATTGAACCCGGGATGACGAGTAACCACGAAAGGGAAATTAGTTCAAGATATTTATACTTTTTTTTTACTTTCAGTTGCTTTAATGGAAAAAACAACTCTGTTCTTCGAATAAGTAAAATTTTCTTACTTTGCAGTTCAAAATTTGAATAACAAGAATTTAAATGTACGACCGATCTGAATTTGGAACGAAGCAACAGCGGAAGCCATTTATTGCATCAAACACTTCAACCAAAGAGGGTAAATTTTTTAAGTATTTACATACACTTTTACGAATTTTGATTTCAATCATAAAACACCTCTTTTGTTCGATATTTTTAAAATTGAAAACTTAGAAACCCTTTTCTAGCATTATTCTCTATTATACAAAGTACCATATTTACTCGCCGACGATTCAGATTTGAATTGAAACCTTAAGTGTTTGTTAACTACTAATGTATTAATACACCTCACGGTGGGAACCTCCATCTCCCATTCTGGTCATCTGGCATCCTAGACAATTAGAAATATTAGAGTATTTTCAAGTAGTAAAATTTGAAGTTGTACAAAAAAACAAATTTTAAGAACTCTTTCCATGGGAAATATTTCGAACACCATTCATCACCATATTATTCATTAATTAAATAATTAACTTCACATAGTAATAACATCACATATTAGATTACCAATGATAAATAATAATTAATGTACTTTGCTTTGTGAGTTTAGTAACTGATCTAGGGGCGTCACAGAAAAATGGAATCAGACTTAGTTCAGCAAATTTTAAAAAAATATTAAAACTTGTGGCTCACTAGTGTATTTGTATTGCACTGCCAATAATTCTTTATCAATTAAGTATTCCTAGTGAAACATTCTGAAGACAACTTTTTAAAGTATTTGTTCAACTGTTTAAGAAAATTAGAGTTAATATTATACACCAATCTACCTATTAGGGTAGAAGTTTTGAATTTAAAAATATTAAAGTAGAATTCAAATTTATGAGTTTATATTATTTTAATTGGAGAAATAAGGCTGCGCGAAGGGTAGGGGAAGACTTCCTCCCCCTACTCCACTTTGGTAGGTCAACGATCTGAAACACTTTTCAGAAAAAAGGTACGTTTTGAGGTATATTCGAAAAATAAATTCATTAAAACAATAACTCTACATTTTTACTATATTATTGAGACAATTTTTGTTACAAATGTTCATAATAGTGTATCTAAGAATAGGGAAAGGCGCAACGAAATTCTCCCTGCGCAATGAAAGAAACAATATCAAAGAAAGGGTGAGTCGTCTTTCCTCAGTCACAAGAGACACAAATGAAATCAATTGGAGAGACTCAGGTCAAGTCTCGAAAGGGGAGTTAACGTCTGGCATCTTCTGTCTGAAGCCAGGCGATGCTGTCCTATAAGCTTTGGTATTTCATAAACTGCGTACCAGTTCCCCCGGAGGCTGCGCTGGCACAGGCGAACTAGTCTTCGAGCTGGTACAGATAGAGAGGTACGACATGAAACACTTCGCGCAGATTGTTGGTGGCGGAGATAATATTATCTACCCCCTTCTCCTCGCTGTTACTATATGAACTGGGGATAAATCATTTAACCGCGATTAGTATAAAAATCGATTATACAACGCTATTAATCTAAAAAGTACCGAATAATTTTGGACTAATATTTTCGCTTGTCGATTCAATTTTAAGATTACTTCGTTCAATTATTATTGTTTATAATTCATTCTTTATGATTTTTATTTTTTTAACAAATTCAAAATATTTTGTTCGAAAGTGTTTCACAAAGTATAGATCGTGTGACGAAAAATCCCTGTCGTTGTGTAAACCTAAACTCTCATAAAGAAAACGAAAATATTGTGAATCATAGTATATTCTGACAATGAAAATTGGTTCTACTTTTTAAAAAAGATTAAGAATTGCAGTATTAATATTGAAATGATAGAATACATATTATTTTAACCTTTATCTAATTGTAAGACACTCCAACCCTTTTAATGCGGTTGTGTGCTACTCGCCCCCTTTAAACTGAAGACCTAAGAAGATGTAGGTCACAGACGCTGCAAATAGTCCTGCCAGTGATTTCAGATCAAGAGTAACAAATCCTGTCGCATTGAGAAGCAGAGGACGGGCAGATATTTGATGCGTGAATGCGCGTAGTTGCTTCTCGACAGATGAGGTGAGAGAAGAGCCGCCGTGTGTTTGTTGCGGCAGAAGGAGTTTCTGAACCAGCATCGACATGCGTTTGTCTTCATCTGTTGCACGTTGCGCACACATTCCCAAAGTGCTGGCAGACGCAATGTAGAAGAGCACAAACAATGCTTGGTAGAACACGAACCATACGGTTAGCCACAGGGTCGATGTATCGGTGTTTCCAGGCTGTGGGCAAAATAATTAAAAATAAATTGTAACACGCATGGAAATGATGAGAAGGAATTTAAAGTAAAAACGTATATCATTTAAACTTTAGAATGCTTGGAAAAGTATTTTATATCATTATTATAGCAACAAATTAAAAGTTATCATAAAGAATTTTTAATCAATTTTTGGATAGATATTAAACGTACAATACGATGAATCGATTTACCGAAGTATTTTTGGTTTCTTTCTCGCATTAAATTTGACGTTACTTCTGTTTGGTCTCAGTCATTCTGGTTCTGTGGTGACTGGGAAAGATGGGTCTACTACACTACAAACTATTAATTTTTGTATGTTAAATGTGTAAATAATTTAATACTGAGATCCACAGAACTCAGAATAGCTTTGAAATACACTGCAAGGCAAAATTAACGGCGCGCTTCCTCCATGTCATCATAACATCTATATTTTGAAATGAATCATTGTGAAATTTGGGTTGTTTTGTAGACATTACTTCTTGCCATGTTTTCTAGACATTCCTTCATATGTCCCTTAATGATATATGACGCACGTCTGTACGTAAGAGTATGTGTCTATATCAGTTTGGGAGCGAGTATGTGTTGGTGTACGTACGTAAAAATAGACACATATGTGTCTTATTTCGATAGTTCATTTTTTAAATGTAATTTCTTTCTCTTTGTTAACTTTTATACTTATTTTCTAAGCATTTTATGCCGTTTTTTATGTGTATTTTATAGATGTTTTGGCGAATATTTACTATTTAACTTTTTATTATGTATATTTTGTTATGTCTTCTTCTCTATTGCTCACTTGCAGATAATTAATTATTATTATAGAGAGTTTTTGGTGCTACACATTTTACACTAGGATACCCTCATAGATTCAAATGGAGCAAATCTTGTGAAAATCGAGAAAAATTGTTAATTGTTTATATGCTAGAGAGAGGTAGTCTCACCTGAACAGACTCAATATTGTCCACACGAGAAGCTTGAGATTAAAAAATCACCAATATTACAAAACCACCCTCACCCCAAATTGGTGGCGCCCTCTTCCCATACTTCAGTATGATACATTCCAAAACATATAAAATATGATGAGATGAAGATAGCGCTTCGCTAATTTTGCCTCGGCGTGTTTGTATCATGAAGTGATAGACAATTACAGTCGGACAAGTAAGTTAAGTGAAAAAAAATGGAAAGATATTATTTCTCACTGAATGAAAGAAACAAAGATGAGGACTCACCAGAACAGCCAGAAAGAAGAATACACCCACAGTTATAGAGCAGAAGCAACTCAACCAAATACTGAGGACTGGGAATCCCAGCTGCAAGTTCACTTCATCGAACGCGTCACCAATGCAATCTCTCGAACGTCGCAGGGCAGCAACTAGCGCTGCGTTCAGAGAGTTAGTGCCTGTTACATTTTCCAACGCCGAGTTGATGATTCTCAAACGTTCACGCAGCGCTAATGCGGTATTTGCGTGAACTGCGATGAGTGAAGCAACTACAATGTAATGAGTACACCTGTAACAGAAACAACACATAGCACATTGTAAAGCTACATCAATCAAACATTAAATTATCAACTGTACAAATAAATACCCGAAGTAAAAATTTAATTCATCGGTAAAAAACGAGTTTGAAGTAATCAGTATTATGTTTAATCTATTTTAATTAAAGTACGCAGGCGTAAAGTTCTTACTGACGATCTCGTTGAGTGAAATAATGTCATAGTAGAGAAAGTCCTCACCTAACCTGACCGAAATTCATCAGTGAAACGAATCGCTATTTACAACTGGCCGACCTTTACTAATGAAACCTCCTGCTGCCGTTACCATCCTGGGCCGGGTTTCTCTCCAGTTTTGCTACTTGTAGTAGTGTATTTTCCATGGGCGGGAATGACATTAATATTTTTCTCATTATTTATCTCCAATGTTTAGTGCACATTATTTATCTACAGTTTATTTAGGAATAATAAATGGATAATATAACGTATTTATTAAATAATTTATTT